>SSNR01000040.1:1934365-1945698 GCA_006937965.1 Callopanchax toddi | reverse complement strand
GGGGGGGGGGGGGGGGGCAGCTGATGATTAGAGCTTAAATGTCATTTCAAGTGATTATGATCCTCATGGGTGTTCGGAAAAGAGGTGACAAATAAAAAATAATGTCAAATAGAAGAAAATAAATTTGACAAAATCTTATAAAAGTCCATTTAAGTTACCTTACAGACTGATGGAAGAAGTTGGGATGATTATGGTAAATATATGCAGGATGTAACCTACTTCCGTGGACTTTCAGGTGTAAGCATAACTTCGCTGGATACTATATTATGTGTGCAAAGGGGCTTCATTGCATTTTTAATACAGTATAAAAAAAAGACTGGAGAAAAGGCAGAGATGGATTGTACTCTCCCCACTAACATCCTGCTTGTCTTATTTTTTTTATGGCAGGTAGGTTAAAGCAGAAATAGTGCAGAGCAGTCCCAGGGACAATGCAGAATTTGCTGCACACATCACACACGAACAAGGTGATACTTCAAACTAAGTTTTCAAACTTGCTTTTATCACCTCTTGTTTTTCATGTGATTCCTGTCGTCTGCTGTGTGTAAACTTCAGTCACCGTAAATCAACACCACCACCCAGCCGGAGGGTGTACATGTTTCATCGCACCCTGCAGCACAGTTTGTGGTGCCTGACCTCTATTCAATGTCCATATGACACAGGTCACTGCTCACTCTAAATGAAAGCCGGATGGTGAATTGAGCGACTAAATTGCTCATTCAAAATCGCAAAATGGCCTTTTTGAACAGCCTTCAAAGGAGGAAAAAAAGACATTATTTCAGGAAAACAATTGGAAACTGTGTCTTGCGAGACCAGGTACAGACCAGGAGTTTGAGTTTACAAAAATATACAGACTCACTGATCCCTATATTAGTTACAGCTGTTCAATTGCTTGCTAACACAAACAGCTAATCAGTCTGTCACATGGCAGCAGCTCATTACATTTAGACATGGTGAAAATAACTTGCTGAAGATCAAAATGAGCATCAGAATGAAGAAGAAAGGGTTTGAAGTGATTTTATGATTATATTGGTTTCAGATGGGCTGGTCTGAGTATTTTAGAACCTGCTGATCTACTGGGATTTTCACCCACAGTCACAGGGTTTACAAAGAATGATCCAAACAGAGAAAATATTCAGTGAGCAGCAGTTGATCATGTCAGAGGTCAAAGGAGAATGGGCAGACCACGTGATAAAAAGGCAACACTAGCTCAAATAAACAGTATAACTAAGGTCTGTAGAAAACCATCTCTGAACACACAACAGGCTGAACCTTGAAGCAGATGGAAGACAAAGGCAAAAGACACACAAGGCATCTCTCCTGTCATCTAAGAACAAGAAACCTAGGCTACAATTCACACAGACTCTGTTGACCATGCCCATCCCCACAGTTGTCCCATCTTCTCATGGTTACGTTCTGCAGGATAATGGACCATGTCACAAAGATCTGATCATCTCAACCAGTTCAAGATGACACACATTTTTGGAATGTTGTGTTTTTACCTCATGCTGCTAAAAATCTGCAGCATCATGGACCAAAATCTCTGAAGAATATTTCCAACACCTTATTGGATCCATGCCATGATGAATTTTGACAGCAAAGGCATAAGAAAGTCCAATTCTGTACCTAATAAACTGGCCAGTCTTTGAGTGGCGGTATGATCCAGAGAACATTGTGTCTACACCATTCTGGAACTTGTGTGTGTGGTCTTTAATGGCATCAAATGACAGGTGAGATCTACTTGAAATACACATAATGCATTATCTAATCTGCATAATACATGTGCAGGCACTTAATGTCAAATCACACATGCAAATAAAAATTTCCTGAATAGAATATGCAGAAAAAGGGCACTCTGTTGTGCAAATATTCTGTCATTTGCTGTGAGGCAACAGTGAGGGCGTTGCATTATTTTGCACAAGTGTATTCTATTTGCAATAAATGCTAAAAAGCTCATATCTTTCTGATTTATGTGTTTGTGTGTTGCATGAATGAGGTATTTTAAAATTACATTTACCATAAAAACTGCTTTTTGAATGCACTAGCTGAATTGCTGTGGCAAAACTCCAAGATGATGTCTAAATGTGACAAAAAAAACTGCAAAAGTTATTCTCCATTGCTGTAGAGCGGGTCCAGTTTCATTCAAGCAATAAGCCAGCTGTCAATCATTCACTGTTTTTCTCATTTTTCACATATCCTCACCACATGTCAATCTATTGTCAAATTTTTATCCGTGCACATACCATGATTTAATACTTTTCAGAAGCCTGACATTTCAGTTTAAAATATTCATTTTTATTGATCTTATGTAATAGTCTAATTTTCTGAGACACTGAGTTTGGGGTTTTCAAGCCATAATCATCAAAATTACAAGAAATAAAGGTTGGAACTATTTCACTCTATCAGATTTTTTTTAGATGTACCTGTAAGTCAACTGTCAGTGACTATTTGTTCACAAAGGCTTTTCCACACTTTTATTATAATTGACATTGACTTATAAATAATATATTCATGAGATGATCATTTTTTGGCAGAACATTGACCTCTTCCTAAAAAACAACTTTTTATGTGACAATTAGAAACTCAGACGTGAGAAAGAGAAATCAATATGCTAACCATTCATCTCTTGTTTGAAAAAGTAGATGTCAGACTTGCCATTTAACAGCGGACCTTGCTCTTTGTGGTAGTAAGGACAAAAATGTAAACTATGAAAAAGACATGAAGCGCTGGAAAGTACAGTATCTGAATAAGAAATGCTCTTTGAGTTGTAAAGAGATCAGCGACCACTTCAGGCTTGCTCAGTTGATAATTCAAACCTCTCATACCCTTTGGATTTTACTGAAATAAAATAAATAATTGTTTAACTCAACAACATGGATAAGAAATAGACAAAATAATGTAAAATGTAGGTCTAATTATTACAGTATATGATGCTTTGAAAATAGCATGACTTTTAAGCATTCATTGTAAGTGTGCAGACTCTGGTTCTAGAAATACAACACAGTAACAAACAGGATATCATGGCTTCACTTTATAAAAATGAAAGAAGGTGAACGTTCTCCATTTAGTTTTTATGTCTGATGATGATTAAAATAATCTTCTGATTTCATAGACAATTTTTCTAAATAAAGATGTATATATGTTACTTTTCTTTTTAGGCTAAACAAAGATACAATCATCTAAACTAAGTTCAACAAAGTTATATTATGATAAAATACAATACGACATAACATGACATGGCATGGCATGGCATGGCATGGCATGGCATGGCATGGCATGGCATGGCATGGCATGACATAATACAACATGACATAACATGACATGACATAATACAACATGGCATGACATGACATAATACAACATGACATAACATGACATGACATAATACAACATAACATGACATGACATAATACAACATGACATGACATAATACGACATGACATGGCATAATACAACATGACACGACATGACATGACATAATATGACACCACATAATATGACATGACATAATACGACATGACATGACAAGACAAGACATAATACAACATGACATAATATGACATGACATGACATAATACGATATGACATGGCACAATACGGCATGAGATGACAAGACAAGACATAATACAACATGACATAATATGACATGACATGACATAGAATGACATGACATAATACGATATGACATGGCACAATACGGCATGAGATGACACAATACGACATGACATGACATAATATGACACGACATAATATGGCATGACATGACATAATACAACATGACATAGTATGACATGACATGACATAATACGACATGACGTGACATAATATGACACGACATGTCATAATACGACATGACATGACATAATACAACATGACGTGACATAATACGACATGACATGAGAACAGGACAGGATGGATGATATGAGATTGCAAACAATGTGAGACAAAATGACAAACAGACACCAAACTGCACACACAAAAAACACACAAAACAAAACACAAGTAAAAAAGAGACAAGACATGATAAGGTGTAGCAAAACACAACCTGACATGACATGATACAACTGGACACAACATGACACGACATGACATGACGCAACAAACATAACAGGACCTGACTTGACCCAACCTGACATGACATGTCATGACCTGACACAATCCGATTTGAGCTGATCTGACATAACATGTTCGGAAATTATGTGACACAACACAACTTGACACAAACCTATCTGACATGACACAACCTGACCTGACTTGACTTGAAGTGACCTGACACAACCTGACCTGACTTGACTTGAAGTGACCTGACACAACCTGACCTGACTTGACTTGAAGTGACCTGACACAACCTGACATGACATAAACTGACGTGACACAACCTGACATGACATAAACTGACCTGACACAACCTGACATGACATAAACTGACCTGACACAACCTGACATGACATAAACTGACCTGACACAACCTGACATGACATAAACTGACCTGACACAACCTGACATGACATAAACTGACCTGACATGACCGACAGACACAACATTGCAAAACATGACACAACCTGACCTGACATGACCTGATATCACATGACATGACACAATTTGACATGATACAACCTGACCTGACTTGATGTGACCTGACACAATGAAAACTCAGCTAAACAAGTTAATCAATTAACCATTAATGTAACATTCAATATAACTGGTTATTATCAAATTATTGTTTATTAGGCATTCTAATTACCCTGATGGCATCAGGTCAAACAGCTCATGTGTGATATGAAGAACATAGTCTAAACCTTTTGGAGGCAGTTCCCGGGTACGTAAATGTTTGATCTTTCAGATGATTTGTATCCATCCCCCACACAAAGTGATTCACCTGCAGCCACACACTGTGTGAACAGGATCTGATGAAGAAGTCCTTGCTGTTAACGCCTTAACGCTGTTAACACCTATATCCTTGGTGTTTCTTTACTGCAGTAGCTAATTATTACCTTCATAAAAGCTTCACAGATACATTACAGACAGGTTTTCAGCTCTAACACAAAGCAATATCAAGCCTATTGAAATACAGCTCAGTACACAATGTACAACAGATTAACTGCAAGCCAAACAGACATCGGACAGTGATAATCTATTTTTGTGTCACAGAACACTAAAATGGGCTTCCAAGTTACCTGTGGGAAAGCATCATAGCTATGACAAATGACTACAAGCGAGGCGAGAGGTTGTGGCGGTTGGGGTGGAGCGTGAAGAATTAAAGGGAGGGGGAGCATAGTTATTTGCTGACTCTAAAATCGGAACAATATGAGAACTGGAACACAATTAGGCATCAGATTACTCACAGTGATATCCATCAAAACACACAATTCAGTCACTCAATATCATTACTGTCTGCTCGATAAGCTTTTAAGCAGGAGATAACATCTTGATGCTGTAACACAAATGGGAGAGGACCGTTTGTAATCTGTCTCTACTGTTGGGGGTCACAAAAAGGAAAAATGAACCAGAGCAATGAGTGGGGTGAATTAAATTAAAATATAATTGATGAATTTATCTGCCGTCTCTGTTTCCATCAGACATCAGCAAAACCTTTTCTACTCTAATCTTCCTGAATTCCTTGCGTTTTTCAGGTAGTTACAGAATGTGCAAATAAAATGTTTCAGTCTATTGCTTTTAGTTTCAGTTCTAGTTTTTTTTTCTCCAAAGGTCAGAATTCTAGGATGTCACTGAATTGACTTGTATGATCAGAATCTATGAAGTGAAAGTCTTTCTTCTTCTGAGCGAGAGTGATTACTTCATCTGCCAAAGCAGTGCTCTGCAGAGAAAAATCCATCATCACTGGGAGCACGCTTTGATTCAGTCGCAGAAACTAGCTTCAATCTATGAGATTAAACATCGGCAGTAATGAATGACACAGGCCTGAGGAGCCATTAATTATAAAGATTAGAATCGTGACTTTGTTGTGAACTCGTGCCCTCTGGTATTCTCTCTAGAGTTGCATCTGACTGAAATAAATGTTCAGTGTGTATTTTTTTCTGTTGCATTTAACCTTAAGATCACCAAATGATTGAACTTTTTGAAGCGCTGTGTCAACATTCCCTCATTCAGTGCATGTACACTGGGCATTATATTGTATTGTGACTGTGACAACCTTAAGTGGAGATGAAATGAAAAACCTGAATCTGCTCATCAGTTTTGCCTTCAGATACCTGTAAATTTGATCTGTGCCACCAGGGTGGACTGTGAAATCGTGTGGCTGCACAGCAAATTGTGACTGAACTCGCAGCGCATACTAATGTCAGCGCGGCGCATTCACCGAGCCACGAGGAGCGGGTGGAAGCACGGAGAGGGAGAAAGCAGAGAAAATCTTTCTTCAAAGAAAAGTAAATATATTGGAAAACTGAGCTGTGCTGACATTTAGTGAATATTTAATCTATGAAGTAAATATATATATATATGTGTGTATATAAAAGGTTAAAAGCATTTTCACACACATAAAGGTCCGCCTCAACTTTTTCCTTACTCGTATCTACTTTTCATTCCTAGACCGGACAATTTATTGGAAAAGATAAAGTTGGTCTGGTGCCAAAAGCAGCAGTGTGCATCCTTTTTATCCATCATGTCTGCTGCTTCATTTCCCTGGTCATTGCCTGTGTACTGGTGGTGCTCCAAATCGTGACCGTGGGATCAGAGCGAGGAGATAAGTGATGGTCTTCTGCCAGACAGACGCTGCCTTGACAGGCAATGAAGAAAGGAGCCTCTGCACCGCACTTCAGTGGATGTTCTCCACATTTCTCCCCCTCTCTTCTGTCTCTCTCCATTTATCCATCCACCCATTTGTCCGTCCATCCACCCATCGCTCACCGAGGTAGGTCAAAAGAAAGATCCCGCCTGGCAGCTCATTCCTCACTCTGATGAAGCCGCTTGTTAGAGACTCATCAACTCCTCTCTCTCTTTCTCTGTGCGTCCCGCCAACACGTGCACACATAGACACACATAATGCAGTGCTATCCTTTACTTTTATTCTTCTTTTTCTTTTAAATGTCTTCATTTCACTTGCCTTCCCTTCTCAAGTCTCATGTCTCTCATTAAAAGCACCTCCAATGGTGAGGAGTAGAAGTAAGGTATGACCAGACTGAACGGCTGAGTGTTCAAGACGTGTTCTCTGTCTCTAACGAGAAGTCCTTGAGGTTTAGTGGCCCTGCTTGTTGGCAGAGGATGCAATAGAGTTTGTTTTTTACATAAAAACATGCATTAAGGTTATAGGCTAAACAGATGAACAACGCACATGCCGTTTTACTGATGTATATACAAATAGCAAATTAATCTCCTGACATAAAGCCTTTTGCACATTGTCATTTTTTGCAATTAAGCCCCACAAAAGAAAGCTTTCAGCACAAAACAAGCAACTGCTCCTAAATGGTAACTAATGGATTTGCGCTGCTTGTCTATTGGGTCGACAGCGTTGCAGGGAAGTGCGTCTTAGATTAATTTTGTCCCCTGGGTAATTTGTGCAATAATTTTTAGTTATTGCTCTGATCTGCCAACACCTATGCACTCTAAATAGCACAAAAAAGGTGCAATAACAATATTCACCAGCTGTTTCTCACACAGAAAATCAAATTAGACTGCAGTTCTCAGCGCTCAGCAACAGATGGTTGATCAGAATGCGAGGAGAGAAAATCCCCACTAGTTACCGCGCTATGACACTCCTCGGCTTATCTCTACAGACGCAATGGGATGTCTCTATTATTAATCCAGTTTCTTTCAACTGATGGCAGTTTGAGTGAGTAAACTGCTTTACAAATAGACCAACTTACTCAAAGAGTCAGCTGAAGGAAAAATAAAAAACAACAACACAAAATAACAGCAGCTTGTTTAAATGTGGTTAAAATGTTTCCTATCTCTCGTTTACAGATTAACAGCGGAGGAGGTAAATGCCAAATCCTTTCAAAATAAAAATGTCTTCAGAGCCGCCTTTTCTTTTTGTCATTTAATCAATCAACTCCAAATTTGGCATGTGGGTCCTTGGTGAATAGTGCAGCTTCTTGTTGTTGTCACAAATGAAGCTTGACACACCCCCTCTGGCCTACACGCCTCTACTGGCATCAGCTGAAGGGCAACGATAAGAGGAAACAACAGGTTGAGACGAGGAGAATTCTTCTATCTGGTTCCAACCCTCACACTGAATGTACAGTATCAGTCAAGATGGAGTGACCAGGCTAAGGAGGGGACAGGGTGAAAAATTTGACAGCAGGAACGTCTGTTTACAAGAAATATATTTCTCCTTTAATCCCAGTAACTGAATGTTTTAAATGTGATTGGAACATGCTGAAATGTTCTTAGAGACATTATGCAGTTGAGTGGACAATAAGTTCTATATTTATCATTTTTATTTAGCAAATCACATAAAAAGGCATATGTTGCATCTAGGACAAAACAAACAAACAAACAAAAAGCATCAGACTATGCTACTAGTAGACAGCAGGAATATGATGTGCATTTAGGGATTTCTCAGATCTCTTAAAAAGATCTTCAGATGTCAGACTGTAGATGAAGCATCAGGTAGCAAATGTAAAAAAAAAAAAAACACCAGGCATCAGTAAAAAAAAAAATTTGGACCCAAAAATGTCATCAGGTGTTAAAAAAAACTCTCCAACAAAAAACGAAAAAAACAAGCATCAGCCATCAGATAAGTAAAAGTATTGGGTGTCAGGGAAAATACATCTCAAAATTGAAAAAACATTGGGTTTCAGAAAATAAGATGTTCAAAATAAACCACATATTAAGAAAAATCCCTCAGACAAAAGAGCATCAGGTATCAGAAAAGCACCTTCAGAAGGATAAGCAATAAAAAATCAGGAAAAAAGACAAAAAAGAATCAAGAGTCAAGAAGAAATCTTTATCTTCAGGTTTCAGGAAGACACTTAGACCAGATGTCAGAAATCTGATGGATTTGTTTTCCTGAAAACCTGAGTCTGACACTGAAGGACATTTGGTCTAAAATCGGAAGATGTCTTCCTGAAACCGAAGAAAGTCTAAAGACGAACCCTAAACAGGACAGGAGGGGACAAGCTGATAAAGAAGTCTGTATGTAAAAATAATGCAATAAAGAAAAAATATTATTCTCTTCAGTTCTGTTAAGTCAATTCTTCTAAATACATTAAATGTTTTTTTTTTATAAACACAGCAGGACCACCAATAAATTAAACTGAACTCCTGGCTTCAACACAGGTTTCTACAAAACAAACTGTGACTAGAAGAACAAGGAAATCTACTTTGTTGCAGCAGCAACACTATAAATCAGGATGGGCAAGAAAAAAAACTCAGTAGAAATAAATCCTACAATAAAACATAAAAAAGGCATACAATCACATACAGTCAGCTGATTCTGAAAACCAGTAAATAGTTCAGTCACAACAAACAAAACTGTTAAAGACAAACGTACACTCACATTTGCACATAAACATAAATCTGTCTCCTGTCAAATCAGAGAAAGAAAACATTTGGTCGACTTTGTTAAACAAATTCCCCATTTTGCATGAATATTCTAAAATATTATTCAAGCATATTGCTGTTTTCTTATGTACCAAAATCCTGATAAGAAACACCATTTGAACCTGCACAACAGCTATCAGCCATCACCACAGCGTAGCCCTGACATCTGGTTAAAATGCATTCATGGTGTTTGGTATCATTGTATTTCTCTCCACTGAATGGAGAACCTCTTCTTTAACATATTTCCCTTCCAGATGGTCTTGTGCTAAACCTGCATGGGCTCAAAATCCCCATGTTGACAAAATTGGCAATAAGATGCAAAGTGAATCAGTATGTGATTGATTAACACATAAGTGGTAAGTTTTGCACTTTATAAATGGAAATGCTCACATAATATGTGCAAAGAGAAGCAAGCAACGTTCATTGTGAATCCTGAAACTTGCTTTGTTATAAAAGTGATTAAATAGAGTGCGTTTCTAAAAAGTGGCGTCAGATTTGGTCATTTTAGTCTCAGGATTCAGCTCTGTGATGTAAACAACAAAAAGACACAGAGGAAACAATAACAGGCAGTTGGATAAAAATACAGATGGAACAGGTTGCCAACAAGCTCACCATATTGTTACGTCTCCTCTCATAATTCAACTCGAGACAATCCCCCCCCCCCCCTTCTTTTTTCTTTGTTAGGGGACTCTCTGACCTTCTCATAACTTAAAAACTTTTCTTAGAGGATACAGTTTATGTAAACTTTTCCATTGTTTATTTGCTTCTTCTTGAGATGATAAACAGCACTATAAATATGGGTCACACTTGTGCTTTATACATTTTTTTAAAACTAAGCTTCCTTAAACAATGAGGTAACCAAAAAAAATCAAGAGAAGACTTGCCAGAAGCAAGTTATAAAAGATCCTTCAAATTAGCTGTCAAATCTCACCCCATTTCTGCCAGACCGTTCGCCCTGGAGCTTTGGAAATGACACTATGTTTTCTACTGAGGGCACATACACTGATTTTGAAGGACACCTAAAAAAAATTCAAAGAAAAACTGAACACCCAGGAATTCATTCAAGCAAGAGATAAAATTATTGACCAATGCATAAAATCTACTGCACTGAAAAAACAATCCATAACTGTCATTTCTGAGTCAGTACACCCCAGGTGGCATGGTGAATCATCTGGACTATACTCACTGGCTGTGATATATAAAAAAAAAAACTCGCTAGTGCTGGGTTGGACCCCTATTTCCCTCCAGAACAGACTTAATTCTTCATGTCATCAAGTCAACAAAGTATGGGAAACATTCCTCAGAGGTTCTGGTCCATATTTACAACAACGTCATACAGTTGCTGCAGATTTGTCTGTTGAACATCCATGATGTGAATCTCCTGTCCCACCACATCCCAAAGGTTCTGGACTGGATTGAGATCTGGTGACTGTGAAGGCTGTTGGAGTCCAGTGAACTCACTGTAAAGTTCTAGAAACCAGTGAACGAGGCATGGAGCATTATTCAGCTGGAAGTAGAGGATGGGTCCACTCTGTACTAAGGAGCTTAAAGCAATAAAATCTCCTCCACACCATCACACCACCAGCAGCCTGAGCCAATGACACAAAGGAGGATAGATCTATGCTTTTGTAACCAGGTGGTTGGAGTGTTGTTTGGATTGAGATGAGGTTCAAAGTTCCTACAGCATGCCCTGTTAGTGAATGCAGCACCACAGTTACCTCTTCACCACGCCCGCTTGATTACCTGATTGCATAAAGGTGTGCAGCCCAGTGAATGTGTTGGTTTGTGTGACAGGGCTGGTATGCGGTCGTGTGGGTGCCTGGCTGTGAGTAGTT
>SSNR01000040.1:1814270-1934355 GCA_006937965.1 Callopanchax toddi | reverse complement strand
GTAACAACATGATTCAAATGAAAAAAATCTGTCTTCATGAAAATCCCAGAAACTTGCTGCTAATGCAGTAAATTTTTTTATTATTATTATTTTCAATGTTCACTTGTTCTGTGTTCGTGTTCATAACTGATAGTGAGTAAACTGAGACAGGATTCATACTGTTAATACAAATCATTTAGTTTTCTCTTATTTAATGTAACCAGGTGGTTGGAGTGTTGTTTGTATTGAGATGAGGTTCAAAGTTCCTACAGCATGCCCTGTTAGTGAATGCAGCACCACAGTTACCTCTTCACCACGCCCGCTTGATTACCTGATTGCATAAAGGTGTGCAGCCCAGTGAATGTGTTGGTTTGTGTGACAGGGCTGGTATGCGGTCGTGTGGGTGCCTGGCTGTGAGTAGTTACTCCATTTATTTGTTTTAAGAGTTATTCTGTTATTCATGTAGATATTTTGGTTACTTTAAGGTCTGAGGAGTCTGCTGAATTGAATGCAGCTTCTAGGGGTGCTCTGAGCCCTGGTGTGAGCTGCTTTCTGACTGCTTAGGTTAAGTACAAAGTTCTATTGGTGTTTGGGTTTGTTTAATCTACAGTGGCATAATTGTGTTTTTTTTGTTTGCTTGTAGTCGGGCCACTGCTGCTCAGTTGGGGGTAGAAAATTAAGTTTTATCAACAGCTTTATCAATAGTCGTTGATACGACTATTGTCGTATCAACGACAAGCTCTCAACCACGCCAGCATTTTAGTGGGTTTTGTTCCGGTTTTCTTTTCTTTCTGGAGTCCCTTTATTGGTTTAGTCCCTGGTTGCTATAAGTTGTTTTGTCATTATTATTTACTTGTTAAAGGTCATTGGTTACTTTGATTAAGTGTGATTTATTTTGTATTTGGTTTGGGAAGGGGGAACATTTTTAAAGAAAAATGAACTATTAAAGTTGTTTTAACTAGTAACCCAAGTCAATAAAGACCTTTACATTTTGCTACCTCTGTCTGGGTTCCTTTTGCACCAACTCAACCTTGGGTTATTTGGTCATTGTGGTACAATTTAGGGGCCTCTAGCCTTGCCCATGGTCACACTTTTATGTTGACACTAAATTCTAAACCGACCATCTGAATTTTGCAGCTGAAATCGAGACTCATCAGACCAGGAAATGTTTTCTAATCTCTTCTGGTGATCCTGTGTGAATCATAACCTCCACTTTGTGTTCTTAGCTGTCATGAGTGACACCTGGTGTGGTTTCCTGCTGCTGTGGTTCATCTGCGTGTGATTATTTGATCTACTTTTACCTTTCTGTCATCAACATCAACTGATGCTTTCTGTAAACCCTAGAGAGGGCTGGAGGTGAAAATGCCAGCAGATCGTCTGTTTCTGAAACACTCAGACCCCCTTAAACCATGCCACAGTCAAAGACGCCCAAATATGCCTTTGCCTCCATTTTGATGTTCACTTTGAACTTCAGCAAGTCACCTTCATCCCCGCCTAAAAACAATGATCTGCTGCCATGGAATTGGCTAACTTTATCTGTTAATCAACTGACCTAGTATACCTAATAAAATGGCAATTGTGTGTAATTTGGCCCTCTGTACTGCAGACTACTATTTCATAATATTAGTCATTCACCATTAAGTCTAAGGGCATACGTTTGTATAAAGAAGTTAGGAGCCTTATATTTCCTGATTTTGACCATCCAGCTGATGAGAGCTAGACAGACCTCCACACTGGAGACATGTTCTTTGAACATGTGCAGTTGCATGTGGCGAGGTACACCTCACATCCCCACCATACAGCACTGTTCACTCAGTGTTAATGAATCAATCAATTTCTACCAGATAAATCACGGTGAATGCCTCGCAACGGCCAACTGTCACCATGATGAATTCCTTCATTTCATGTAATAAGCTAGCTGGGAAGTGATTTATCCCTGTTGCGCAGGCAGCTATATATGCAGCAGTGGACAGAGGCGAGAAGAAACAGAATGAAGTGTAATATGTCATTGAAATATTCTGCATGCAGTCGGTGAATAAGGTTGAGCCGCAGGAAAATTACTTTAGTCCAAAATCCATTCGATAGAAGATTTCACTCAGTGGTTGAATGGTTGAAGCAGCCAATTGGGATATTTGCTTGAATAGTTGGTCTCTGGCTGCACTAAAGGTTCTTTGAGTTACTGTGAGTCTAGACACATCCCTCACAAAGGAAAAAAAACAATACAGTTTGCTGACATTTGGCTTTCAATATGCAGTGAGCTGTTCAAGACTCCTGTTCCTTCATCTTCTTTATATATCACAATGAGACAAAGATAAGTGGGAGTAAAAACTACATTCTAATGCTATTGATTTCTACTGCTCTGCCTTTGATCAAGGCCAAGATTAAGAGCTGTTGTGATTTTCTTTTAAAGCCAGACCTCCTCTTTGGCTAAGTGGGAGATTCTTTGTGCTTTTCAGTTAAACTACTGCAGATTGCACCGTTGCAACAACTCATGCCCAGTTTTGATAATAGATTGAAATAAAGGTTATGGTTTCGTGCTGATTCAAGTTAAGTGGTGCTATTACCACATGGCAGTACATCAGCTATTTGAACATGCAAAACTTGAAATGCAGCACGAATAGCAGGACGAGTGGCAGATAATATTTTATATATTTTGTCTCCATGTTTTGTTCAGTGTTGACCCTATTAGGTCTGAACAAAGGGGTATAAAGATTTTTTTACATCATACAAAGAACTTTTAGGTGCTAAAGAAGGGTTCTGTATTACATTTTTTAAAATCCAGTTAATTTATCATGTTTATAACTGTATTACTCAATTGTTTATTCTGGGATGGATCCTTTTCCCTCATATATCATAAAAAGGAAAGTAAGAGGAGGATTCTGCACTGTTGGAAGTGAGACAATTGGTAATAAGTGGTGGGTAAATGGCAATAACTTGTTGAGCATGTCTTTCTTTTATTATCTGTTTCAAGTAAGCTACTTCTGTCACAAGATGGATGTTGTAGAACTTTTAAAAGGACCAAAAAGTGCCATGGAGCTGATGAAAGAACAAAGTGGGAGAGCACCAAAGAAACATTTACTAGAGCATAGTAGAACGCTGGAAATAAAAGCAACAGGACCAGTGAAAAGCGGGGTCTGATAGTGATATGAAGAAAGTATAAATACAGGGAGGAGTTTTAATAGTAGGTTGATTGAAGCTGGGTGACTGAAGACCTCAGAGAAACAAACTAAAAAACACTCTGATTATCGGTAAAATAAAATAAAAAAACTGACAGCTTTAACAAAAACTAGAAATTAACTAACAAATAACCAGCAGCAGATATATCTCAAACATTTGGACAACTTAAAGTGCCTGTGACTCCATATTTAAATCACTTTATATTAAACAGGTGTAATCTTTGATGCCTCTAGATTAGCGTTGCACCATTATAACTCAAAATACGCTGTAATTATTTCCTAACGAGCAACTCAGAGATCAGAAGAAAGCGCCGCCTTCCGGTTCTGCTGGGTTTCTCCTTATTTGGCAGCCTGACACTTCTGCTGCAGCAGGGGGCAGTGCCGTCGCATGAAAGAGAAACGAAACTGAAACTAAACACTACACGGTCTATGGGCAATGGCGGCGGCACTGCCTCGCTCCAGTTGTCGTGAACATGCATGTGGGAGGAGAATTGACCATATAAGCAAGTCCGGATCACTATGACCTCATAGCGGGCTGGAGTGAAAAAAACTGTTTGAAACCTGGGTCTGAAATCTAGAAGAGCTTCTCACTGGCTGGACTAGGAGACAGATGGATGCCGTTTTTTGCTTTTTCTGGCAGGTTTAAGGTGAGAACTCAATGTTGCAACATGATAGATAAGTCAGAAAACATGGAAACCGATGTCATGGGCACTTTAATATAAAGTTCCTAAATATGTTTATTAAAGCGTTAGAGTCACCAAAGAACCAAAAATACATATTTCTTATAGAACTGAAAGTTCTTAAATTAAAAAAAAGTTCAACTTAACTTCAGAATCAGATTTACCCCCTTAAGAGCCTGCAGCAATTCTTCATCGTTAATACCACCTTTATGGTGTGATCTGATAATTAATTAAAAATGAATGAGAAATTCTCTAAACTTACATATTATAGAGATTGAAAGGTGATGCTGTTCTTTAACGACTTCGTCAGGGTGATAATTAAGAAGCTGTCACTGTTTGTTACCTTGTGTCTCTACATATGTGGGACTGAATGTGGATATCTGCTTGTGTGAGCATGTATGTTAATGGATCCAGGTCCCTGAATCTCTTAATATGCGTCTGAGGTCTCGTTTGGGTTCAAAGGTCACTATTTAATTATACTGCGGCAAAGACTTAATTTTCAATTATGATGGCAACAGGGAGCTCACCTTGAAAAAAGGACGAGCCGGAGACGGGCAGACGGAGCCCTTTCTAACCTTTTTGGATTTATTTTTTAAATTTATTTAGTAATTGATTTATTTGCAGACTGCAGTGGGTAGCTCTGTTGCCTTGTAGCAAGAGGGTCTGAAGAAAAGAAGGTTCTGATCCCATATGGGGTCTTCCTGTGTGGAGGTTGTGTGTTCTCTCTGTACATACAGTAATAGGTTTCCAGTGGATACTCTGGTTTTCTCCAACAGTCAAAACACAGGCATACATTTACTGTAGTGTGAACCTGTTTTATCCTGCCTCTTCAATATTGACTGTAAAGGTTTTAGAGGAGGTAGTTTGTTGATGTCCTTGTAAAACAACTTCAGACTCCTAAGTTCTTGTAGAGGTTTATATGATAAAGTTTAACACTGTTGTCAATTTTAAATCTCATGGTTATTTACTTGGAATTCTATGGATATTTAAAGGCACACTAGACAGTTTTGGCTTGTTTTTAGCACCTCCTAGTGTCCGTTTTAAATCACTGTCATTAAAAATGAACTGATCCCCCTCCCCTCGCTGCGTCCTTGTTTTCAATCATCAGATAAAGGTTTTCTTTGTTTCTTTGGAGGCTCTGCCATGATGAACACGATACAATAGATCTCTTAGCTCATATGTCTGTCTTCAACTCATCTGTCCTGAGCAGGTTCTGAGGTGTAAACATGGATTGTCGTAAAGTGTTACTGCTCCTTGCAAGACATGCGACTTTGTGAGACTTCAGGGCACCGGACCGGAGACTCTGAAGTTGCAAATGCAATATCCTGGACACAAGCAGCAGATGGGGCTGAGTGACTTTATGTTAATCCTGTAAATGGTCATATAAGCACATACTGCCTCAAGAAAAAGATTTAAAAACATGAAAAAGTTGCATAGTGTGCCTTTAAATGTAAACATCACCAGATGCAGCTAAATGTTCCACTTATAAAACATACAGCAGCTCTGTCCAGCAGAAATTTCTTAACATTTCAAAATGGTTTTACACATGTATGCAATAATTTTACATGAATGCTAGGACTAGGAAAGTTAGTATAACCTTTACTCAGACACACTTCAGCATTGCTTAAAAATATGTTCAAATGTTGTGTTGAAAAGATGAACTTCAGGTTTTTCTTGTATAGGTGTGAGACATGAATAATCAAAGTTAAAAGGTTTCTATCAATATACTTATAATTTTACTGAGGAATCATTTCCACTGGATTTCAGAAAATAGTTAATATTTTCTCTTTCCTGCCAGCTGTTACCAAACAAAGAACTACATTTGAGGGTAAAAAAGACAGGAAACAAACAGGCTTCCAGGTCAGCTGGTACCTATTACGTGACTCATATCTAAAATCTAAATTTCACCAAAAACACAAAAAGAAAGTGAAATGGTCACATGCGGTGGTCAAAACTGCTCTTCTGAATAAATGTCTTCTGTTTGAGTCAAATCAGGAAACTGTTAAGAACTGAAGCACCGTCACAGGTTTCACATTGGAACAGATCTAAAAAAAAAACCCTCAATATGCAGAAGTTTGATAACGACAGTATTTCTGCAGGGTTTAACCTCAATTTAAAGTCAAGAAGTTAAAACATTTTAACAACACAAATGAGGTTGGCATTATGCAAAACTGCCCATTTATGTTTCCTCCAGTCTTCTCAGAATGTCAGACGGTAGACAGCACCCAGCAGGACGCTTTCCTCGGAGCAGTTGGCTTCGCCGAGCTCGAACAGTGGGACAGTATCACAACACATTGAGTGATGAAACACTTCCCAAACCAAGCTCGCCAGGTTGTTCACTTTTTCCTCTTCTTGCTGCCTGTTTCTCTTCCCCTCTCGCTTACTCTTGAAAGCTCCACTCAAAGTGAAAGGTTCCCTTGTTCTCAGCATGGAAGAGCGGATGCAGGTTGAAAGGCGTTCCTTTTTCTTCATCTCTGTGAGAAAATGAGCCTGTTTCTGGCATCAGTGGGGGTATGTTTTTTAGAGCTTTCTTCTAGTGAAAGCAGGTACAGTTTATGAGTGCTAGCTCTCAACAGTCCCATTTAGCCAGATGCAAAGATGCCCCCCAACCAACACTCTGTTCTCCACCATCATTACTGTCAACCTGTCCTGCTCAACTTAAAGATGGAGAAAAAGCTCAAGGAGAAGGAGTTGTTCTAGAAAGAAGGGAGGTTAAAACTTTTCCATTGTTTAATTTAATCCATGTTCATGTATTAGATGAATCCACCAGCTGTAAATGAGGGAAAAAAAGAACTAAGACTAAATTCTCACAGGGTTACAAAGAGAGGGTGAGGCGGAGGCCGAGGAAAGGAGCCAGACAGCGAGCGTGTCCATTTCCACCGGCTGACTCACTTTTGTCACAACCCTCACTTTCTGTAGCCCTGTTCTCCTCTCACTCTCCTGGCGAACACCTACACTCCAACACCTACACTCATCTTAAGGTGACACCCGTCTGCATCACAAATGCAACCTCCACAGAAACAGGAAAATAGCCGTGGTCATTGATGCTGAGTGTGAGCAGGTTCTGAAAATAACAGCCGTCACAGGTTTTTGAGTGAGTTTTATTTATTCTGCCTTGACGAGGTCACAGGTTTTCCAGCTTCTTTCATGTTAAAATATTATAGTCAGTGTAATGATCTCTTCTTTACACTGACTGGCAGTTTAATGGTACATCGATTTTCATGTTATTCAATTAGAAAATGTAATATCTTTAAGGAAAGATTTTTTTCTTTTTTCTTATAAGACAATATAAGTAACCATGTTGGGCAAAAACCTTGTATTCCTGACAACTGAACTTTTCAGGAAATAAAAAAGCTTCTTTTTACAATAAATAGATTCTATATGATCATAAGCCAGAAGCTCTTTAACCTCTCAGCAGGCCCCCTTAAAATGACAAAAACACCTAAAAAAGTTTTCCTAAATTAAATTAGATGCTGCTTTAGAACCCTGTGGAGAACAGGCAAAAACCTAATTTCTCTCCTTCATGACGTCAAACTACGGACCACACCTTTAAAGGAAACACTGAATTTTTAACCTCAGCAGTCAACTGTAACTATTGAAGTTGAAACACACATAAATCAACCTTATTTTCCTTGCATAGATTATTTCCTGATATAGTTGCACATGCAGACATGGAGACATTGAAGTATATGAAGAGGAATATTAAACTAGCTACCATACAGCTGGCCTCTTTAAGCAAAATATTTAATAAAACATGAAAAAGAGATTATAAAGGTCAGAGAGGCAGTCCTGCTAGTGAAACATGACCTTGAAGAACTGAAAACAGTGTTCACTGAAAAATACCATGTCAAATTAAGACGTATAAAAGCATTTAATTTGGAAAAGGACACCATGTATAAAGACTGAATGGCACCAGAAGCAGGGATGAAACAAGTAAGAGACACTTTCCATCAAGACAAGGATGAAATTCAACAAATGAGGAAGATTTCACAGTAACAGATGCTAATATCCAGAACCAGCATGAAAGCCTAAGAGAATTAAAACATCAAGAACTGAAGAAGAAAATCTTCCAGTGTCGAGACATTCTCAAAAGGAACAGAACATGATGGAAATGCAGGAGAAGATGAGTGTCAAATATAAGATGAAGTCTTGGATAATCCAAATTCAAAGACGGGCGATAAAGGCATCCAGGTAGAACATCTCTAATGAGAATGGATACACCATCAGTGGTAGGCAGACAAAATCAAACCTTGCCAGACAGAATCACAGGCAGAAAAACATCCAGTAAAATTCTCTCATAATATTAATAAGAACATTTACAGAGTGAGGAAGGCTGAAACAAGGATAGCACAAGAAAATTCATTCAAGAAACTAACAGGATGGCCAGCCACTAGAAAACACATAAATGGCTACTGGTGTCAAATCGTCCCAGAGCTTCCTGCCTCGAACCTGTCAGTCCCTGCAAGGAAGAACATGGCTGCATCCATTCTATCTGGGAATGCAGAGGACTATATGGTGTGTGTACCTGCTCCTGATACTGGGTTTGTGTACCCCATGGGGCCTATTTTCTCATGGAGTCAGCCCCTGGCAGGGTTAGTGTCAAATTTGCCTCAAAGTGAGAAGTCAGACTAAAAGCAATTTGAAGACTATGGTGCAGAAAAATCACCAAAAATCCAGTTAGCACACTTCTATCCCCGTCACTGCCCCCACCACATTGGGCAGGTGGGGGTAGGAATAGTGAATCAGTGTTTGAGCACCTCTAGTATGGTGAACTCTGAACCAGAGGTGCCTCTTGATCATTTTTAAAGGAGTTATGCCCTAAAAACTACACCTGAATCTGACGACTATTTGAAAAATATGACACTATTGGTGTTGGGTTAACTCCTTTTGATGTAGAGCCTACACCAGTTTCTTCTGTAAACAAGATAATCATCACATTGTGACAAAATTGCAACTGAGGCTGCAGTTATTGAATGTCTTTACTTAATTGGTTATTTAATTTATTTCACATATATAAAAAAAGGAAAACTATTTCAGAATTTGACACTTAAATAAAGGTGAGAAAGAGGGGAAAGCAGATGTAGTACCACATCACTTTTTTCACGTCAACAGTTTAATTATTTAAAATGTAAATTTTTGCAGAATTGACTCAAGTCTAACTTTGAGTGACATGAGGTTTGGTTTCCAGGCTGCATGGTGGTGTAGGCTGTATGTTCAACACCCAGCTGGAGCTTTTGCATGTTCTCCCTGTGCATGTGTTGGTTTTAGGCTTTAGATGTGATCCCCACATACAGTACTTAGATCTCTCTCAGCTTCTACCACTCCTAAGCCTCCTCCTTAGCTCAATATCTAAACATTGACATTTAAATTCATTTTAGTGTCTCATAAGAAATTGAGTTGATTCCAGTCAGTTTTAGATGTACATCTATTGATTATAATGAGATTTTTTGCTAACAAACACATGCATACAGACAGACATCTGTTTTTCAGTGGCGGGTGATTAAAAATGTGCAACTGGTTGATATATTTTTTATATTAAAAGCGTTATACACCCATTTAATTTTCTGCTCTGACCAAAATGTGCAGTATTTATTTGCCGTGACCAAACAAACGCTGTTACTGAATCTTGCACTATAAGAGGTTGCTTCACTGCACGCATGAAGACTAAAAATCATTACAGCAATGCAGACAACTCCTCAAGTTAATCTGCCAGAACTATTTTTACATTGTCCTCCATTCTGAGCAAAGTTGTTCATTTAGCTCTGATGTGGAGCACATTCTCATTTGATAAAAAAAAGCTCAGTTTTACACCAGCTGCTGGCACTTCACCAAACAGCATTAGCTATATATATATAAAAACCTACTGTTTCCCTCCACTTTGTTCAAAATTGTGTTTTTGAGACACTGAATTTGAAGAACGTCTGTATCCTTCTGGGGCCATTGCAATTGTCAGTGCATGTGTGTGACTTTGCAGCCTGTCACTAATTTTATTTTCTGCTTTCACCTGCTCCCTGTCTTTATCGCAGAGGAGACCTTGAAGCGGTGCCTTCTCCCCAGCACTGGGGAGCCTTTAGACAGCCAAACAGCACCTGGGCCGCATGCTAAAATACGTGGCAGCTGTCTGTGACATTTCAAAAACTGCAGTGGAGAGCAAAAGAAAGAGAGAGGAAAGTCATGCATTGAGTTACGACTTACAGAAACCATGCATATATAAATATATGTATATGTGCACTGAGGACCAATGTCTTCTACTCTTGCACAGATAAATGCAGATGTGTGATGTGTCTGATCAGTTTGACAGGAAATTCAAATGCTCTACTTAACAAAATGAAAGCACAAAAAGCAAAGAGAAGCTGAGGGAGAAGAGTGCACGGTTGGGGGTTCTTGTTAGTTTCCTACAGAGGTTCATCACCGTGTGTTCAGAGCATCCCAGGGTGCTCCTTTTTTCTCCTGTTAGAGATTTAATTAGAGATTGAACAGCTTTGAATGGGATAAGGGGATAGTTGGAAAAGGGCAGATTTCATATGAGATACAGGGGGTTACTGAGCAGCAGGGCTCTTTGTGTTTGTTGTTGAAGCATAAATTGCGAGGCCTTGTTTGTAGTGGATTAATAAGCAATTGTCCTACAATCGAGAGCCAGAATATTTATTCTGCAGACATGCTGATAGCGCTAATGATGATAATAATAACAACAATAACAACAGTTTAGCCCTCTTGGGAGAGCCTTTTCTGTGGGCATTTCTTCAATAATTACACGATGCATACCCATAATTCAGCACTAATGCGTTTAGAAAAATAGCGGGGGCTGAGTTAGGTTACACAACCGAGGGAGGCTGAAGACTGAAAACACACGGAGGAGCGCTAACATGAGGCTATATGAGTATTTAAGAGATAAAACAGAAGAGGAAGGCAAAAATAATAATCCACCAGAAACACAGGTAGTCCCTGAAAACAATGTTTTTATTCCTACTGATCCCTCTGTAGAGTTGTGTCCACGACTCCCACTCTGTCCCTGATGTGAGCCCAAATTGCTTTGACAAGGGTACTGCTTTTTATCTCATGCTGGCTTTCTTCAAGCTTGTGATTGATGCAGGTCTTTCCGAAGCGGCAGCACTCATTGTTTTAAGACCACATACCTGAGTTATGAATGTTTCATTCGAGAGACTAAATGTGAACCGGCTGGATGAGAGCCTCCCGAAGAGCACCGAGAAATGGAAGACTCATGCATGCTAATAACGGCCTCAGAGAGTGTGGGAGATGGAAAGATGGTAATAACACGAAGGAGAGAGCAGACGGAAAACATATCAACTCATTCAGTGGCTTCAGTAGAGCCTTCGCTCCTTTTCTTCTGTACGCCTTCTGTCAATCACTTCTTCTTTCCAGGGATAAAGATTCAGTGAAAATCCTCCAAAAAGTAAGAAATCACAAGAAGGGTTTTTACCAAACCAGCAGAGCAACAGAACCATTTGATTGATTCAAAATGAGGAGGATGAATTTAGCTGCAGTGACACACTGGTCTGTCATATCTGAATTCAGGAGAAGTTTATCAATATAACATATTCTGCAGTGGATGCTGACAGGTTCTCCTGTCGCCCCACCCTCCGTGAGGTCAACACGTCACAACAAATCCCACTTCAGCTGGCAATTGTAGATGTATACAGCTATATTTTGTTGTGATGTTTCAATAGGCAGTGCTAAGAGTAAATCTACCAGCTGTACTAGATGTGACAAGTAAATTATTGTGACAAACAGTCAAGAAACAGGTGCTTTTTTGAAGCTCAGAGTGACTCAATAAGCTAAAGTTCCATCTGTTCTGAGTAGTTCTCGCACCAAAAGCAGATGACGATTTTCAGAGGGATGATTCACTCCAGCTACCTAATGGAGTTGAACAGAGGAGGAGTCTCATTCTCCTCTGTCATTTAGAGATGCGTGCATACGCAGGAACACCGATTGAAAGATTAAAAAAACAGAGGGGAGGAGGAAGAAAGAAAAGATGGGAAGGATGGATGGGACCCACTGGGATGTGTCAAATGTTGCATGAGTCACTAAATGCTTCCTGTGCTAATTGGTTCTATTGAGTGCTTCAGCATCTCTCCTGGTGGTGGGGTCGTCGGATTCCATACTAATATAAATGTGAGCGTCTCACATCCAACACTCCAAGTGATGGGGATCAAAGGATCATCATGAGGTGGTGTTGTCAGCTCCACTAAGGCTCAGACCCAAATGTATGGCAGGGCTCCTGAGCACAGGATTGCAGCTGTTTTACACTAACAGTGGAAAGGCTGCTGCAAGCCCTGTCAGACATTCAGCGTGAACATTTACAGCTCTAGTCGAAATGCATCTTCTACTACAGACTGAGGCCTTTTAACTAAAATATTCACTCATTAAACCACCTAAACCCATACCAGTGGAGCACAAATAACCGTTTTAGTATATTACAAAAAAAGATGAATGAAAAGGAAAAATAAAACATAAGGTTCACCTGTTCTGACTAATGGCTTTCAGCAGCTTACATCACCGTTACATCATTTTTACCACACGTCTATTAAGTATTCATGGATTTTCCGACATTCTTGAAGTAAACCATAATATTCCAGCCATGTGTGCAACAACAGAAAATAACACAAAAACACCCTTCATGTGACTCCAGCTTGAAGATTTTAGGGAATAAGGGAAATAAAAAAACAACAATATATATGATGTATTATAATCAATTAGCATAAAGACTCAGAAAGGAAGTATCTTATCAAATAGGGGTGTAATAGTACTGATAAGTCACTGTTCAGAATGAAGTCTGAACAGGAGAAAGTAAAAAAATACAATAAATTCTATCTTTCTTAGTTGTCACAAAGCACTCCAAAAAAAAAACCTGAAACAGAACAATAAACCAACCTTCCCAGTGGAGGGTTTAAGATGCTCCGTAGGGTGAAAAAACTGCTAATTAATACAATTAATGCAAAATAAAAAATCTAATTGTTTTCATGCAATTTGAACAGCGGACTGTGTTCTACAAACCATGTGAATAAATCTTTCATTTGTCAAGAAAATATATGTTTTTTAAAACCAGGTGTTTGTTTTGACTGATTTTCATAAAGACCTAGACTTGTTGCAAAACAAAATGCAATGTCTAAAATATAAAAGGAACATTTTAAGGTAAACACACATCAAACCTCTCAGCTGTGAGCGCTTAGACAAATACTTAGTAAACCTAGCACTTATAAAATGCATGATCTGTGTAACGCACATTATAGGCTGATAGAAAACATTTCAAAGTCCATTTCTCTATTCATACCTCCCACTTTGGGCACTCTCCACTGCTGCCATGGATCACAAGGAATGAGAAACGTTTCCACTGTTCTGATTTGAAACCAACAAGCTGGTCTTTAAGCTCCTCTGTCATCTGAACTAGCCATTCTTAGCTTTGGTTTAAAGACTTTAAGGTACAAGAAAAGTCAATAATTAAAAATGAAAACTAAAGTATTATGATATATTGTTCCAGTTAGTCAATGTCGGCTGTTCCAGAGAAAGCCTGCTTAGAGTCAGAATATCAATCTATGATAAGAAAGCATCCATGGCAGTAATGTTAACTATATCAGATTACTGCCAGAGAATAGGTAAGAACTATAATCAGGATGTTACTCCCTCAAAGAGCAGTCCAGCTTGCATTCTGTCCAAAAACTGAACATATGATTGTTCAAATAAATCCCCCAGCTGTCAAACCTTGACTCCCTTGTTTAATCATAAAAAACACCCTCTTTCTGCCGTAGCAGTTAGCAAAAAACAAAGACAACAACAATAACAAAACATGATCACCTGTGACTAACCTGCTTTTTGACTGGTTGCATGCACCTGTGCTATGACTGTGCTGTACAAATACATGTATACTTAAACTATCAAATACGTATTTTCATCTGTTGATTTATGTCTTGACTTTTATTGACTTCTAATAAACTTGTTATGACTAAGCCCCACTGTGCTCAGCATCTCACATCTATAACAAACTACATGTTTGCAAAAACACCATTTTATGTCAAGTATGAGAATGACTACATGTATACAGTACTTGAGAGGTCTTATCCCAGGGTTAGGGAAATCATTTTCCACTTGGAGGTCCTGCAGTGAGCCAAAGGGCCCCAATATGCTTATTGGTGTATGAGTGAAAATATTGAAGAATTCAATGCAAAAAGCTCTGCATGTGTGTGTGAATAGGTGAATGAAAACACATTGTAAGGCACTTTGTAGAATCTGGATGAGTTTAAAAAGACATGCAAGTGGTCAAGTATGTCTTTTTAGAAAATAAATACTTGTTTGATCCATTTGCAGAGATTTGGTTTTTAAAAGACAAAAAGGGTCATGGTGAAGAACACAAGATTAAGACATTCATAATGTGCTGAATTTTGAATGTGTTCCCTACTGGTTTGTGCCGTTTTAGTTTAAAAAGCTTAATACTGTGGAAAAACACCAACCTTGCTCTTTTTCATGCCTGTACCTGTAGGCACAGTGCTGTGTGGGCAGTCGGCACATGGCGAGTGGTTGTTATCAAGTCAACATGCAGCACGATCAGCCTCAGCTTCTCTGCTGCTGGGAAACTACACATCTGAAAAGTCGTGAGCTTGTCAGGAACATGGTCAGTGTGCAGCGAGGTCATGATGTGGACATGTTAGGCAGGCTCACGTTCAAGTAATGAAGCAGATACACTCTGCTGGGCATAAGGCTTTAGTTCACACACGAAGAAGGAGGCTGGTTTTAATCCTCAACAGTTTATGAGAATTCACCACACAAACTGGAAGGAATTTGTTGAATATCACAGATATAGTTGTAATCCCTTGCATAGCTGCAGCGTGGGATTAGCACGGGCATGTGTCAACCCATTTAAAAATACTCACTGATTGTTCAATAAGACTTTTCCAAGAAGTAGGAACAAGAGAGAAAATGAGAGCATTAGGTGAGAGTTTTGTTGACTCCTGAGAAAGAGCACTGTTTATAGCAGGAGGGTGGCAGATTAGAGACAACACTGATTGATCTAAAAGAATGTGATCTACTGAGGAAAATTAAGTGTGATCTTATGTCTACGGGCAATGCGTCAGTAAAGCAAATGTTTCTGAATGCATGATAGATCAAAACACAGGACTCAATTCTTTTATAATGCTTTGTCGCTTCTAGCAGTGAACAGAATGCAGAGCTTGTTTGATGTGCTATAAATAACTAAGAATATCGTTCACATGTTTGCTGCAAAATGCATAGGATTGAACAAGACAAATACAAGACTAGGTGGTAAAGTCTCAACAAGGGATTGACTTAAGATTTTTGTTCTCGTTGTTTTCAGTTTTTTTTTTCAACTTTATTTGTACTGCATTAAAATTAGTGAACATGTTAAACATTAAACACAACACCGTCATCTGGGAAACTGAAGTGTTAAAGGGTTAGGTGAAAATGTAGATTGGAAAACAAAAAATGACTCTCTTCCATTCTCAAATCACAATATATCACTTGCATAGTGCCAACATGTAGGTATTTGTGTTCCTTGTAATATCCTACAAGCATCAATCTAATGTTGAAAACTATAGTATTCAAAATAAATGTGTACAAAAACAACATTCAGGTAAAGTTGTACTGTCTACACTATTCCAGACATTTTTAAAAACAGGTATTTTTCATTTATGAAAAAATCTTTATCTCACACTTTTCTGTCAAAATGTGGAAATACCACAGCACACCACTAGGTGCTGTTTATTTATCTTAACATTTCTTATCAGAAATATGTGTGGATGGGAAGTTCAAACTGAGAATACACACACACATACACACACACACACACATATGTACATAAACTTAATGATCTTTACATTCCGCTGCAGATCAGCAAAATAGTGCTCATACAGCAGTAAGAGTTTGTTGAGACACATGCATTGTACTGCCAGAACCTAGCCGTCGACAAGCTCATGGAGACGAGGTGCATACCAGACGTCAGCTACAGTTTCTTCATTAAGTAACTCAATTAAAAAATTATGTGCACCCATGTATATGCAAGTATCACACAGCCATTGTCTGGTTGATAGGGCTGGGTACCAAAGCACGATACTTCTTTGGTACTGACCAAAAGCATTTGGTAGGTACTGGTACCCCCCCCCCCCCCCCCCAAAAAAAAAAAAAAAACAGCACAGATTTCAGTGCTTTTACAATGAAATATCCCTGTAAATGAGCAACTCCATTTCACCCAGCAACAGTTCTTTAAGCAACTTCCGGGTTGAGAATGCCAAAAAATCTAATCTAAAATCTAAAAAATTGGCTGCATTTTGGAAAGGTATACGGAAACAGAGCAAAATGCAACATATGCAATAAGATTTGTACTATGAAAAACAGGAATATCAGCAATTAGTCAAAGCAAAGCAACCAATCGCTCATGGAATTAACTTGCGAGCTGCAGTATGTACAGTCTGACTGCAAAAAAAAATAAATAAATTACAGCAAGTATGTTTTTATTCAGTCTAGGTCTTAGGATACTATATATATATATATATATATATATATATATATATATATATATATATATATATAACACATAGTTTGTAGAATCTGAAATAGGCAGGGGAAATCAAACATATTTAGACCAAAAAAAAGAATGAAGTCTCTGGCAACAATTGAATTAAAAAATCTCAGGTGATTAATAAAATAAGCAACATGTAAAGAAGAAGGAAAAAAAATTCTTTGTATGTGCCATGTCTTGAATTACTGAGGATATCCTCCAACATGTGTGTAGATGATAAATTGATTACAATATGTATTCACTGTCAGTTAAATTAATTATGTTTGAATTGAAATCCACAAAGGTTGATAAAATTAAATGATAATAATAATAATGTTTCCCCCCTGAACAACCTTGAGGATTTTGGGTAATTATCAAAAATTTCACTATTTTTATTGCCTCTTTTTACCTCTTGAAGCTGCTGAAAATCAACTGAAAAGACTCTTGATTTAGCTTGATAACTCGGTCTTGGCTAAAATTGCCAAGTCTAAATCACAGGGGTGACCTGGTGTCCTCACATGCACTAAAACTAGACATTTTGCTTTCTTCTACCCATCTATGAGTCCTTACAGTTATTAGAAGTATTCCCTAAAGAACGCAATCCAGAGAATAAACACTCCAGCTGAAGTACACTGCCAATACTCACATGTACAATGTAACCCTATTTTGTGTCCATCAGCGTCTAAAACTCCATTTAGCCCAACTTTACTAACTCAACTTGGCTCCCCTCAAGCCATAAAGCTGGCAATGATCAGAGCGCAGTCATTAAAGGAATAACGCTCGGTGAACATCAATAAATGCCTCGAAGGCTCTGGGTTCAGGTCAATCATTGTAGTCAGTTAACGGTCTCCGAACAACAGGGCAAATTCATCACAGGAGCTAATCACATTGGGCAAGTCCACACCTCGCCTCAGAACAATATCCGCTAACGACATTAGCAAAGGGCTAGTAATATGATGTGATTTCCTGCTGTCACACAGAGGTGCTGATCGATGGGAGGGAAGAGTGGAGCATAATTCGAAGAAATCCAATGTTCCCATACAAATGTGTCTACCTCGTGTACATGTAGAGTTACGAGTGGGGCGGCGTTTCCATAAAGCCAAATGCACATTTTGTTTCTTCTTGTGTATATGTGATTAGGAAAATATAAAGATCTAACACAATAGTTTTTTTAATCACAGGTAGATTTAAAACAACATTAAATGTCATTCTACTGAAAGAGGAACTAAAGTTGTATTTTTCCACAAAAGAAGAAAAAGTATTTCTGGGATCGACAGATTCAATTAACCTTTAAGAAGAAAAGCATAAGAAAAAAAAACTGTCTATGAACCCATGGATGCACTCAACACCCACAGGATAATGTATCAGCTCCATGTGAATCGAGCACAGACCCTCTTTTTTTTTTCCAAGAAGGCATCACTTGTGGCAGTCATTGATTTGTTGGCAATTGGGCTCTTGTGTGCTCTGATAAACACAGTTTTTAAATCTATCTACAAAGACTAACTAAAGGGCAGGTCATGATGGGAATTTTGATAATGACTTTACTGTTATTTTTGTTTGAATGAAAATACAACATTCAGTTATTCATCCATTGTATTGCCTTGATATTTTTATATGCTTTGGGTTAAACTGACCCAGGACAAATTTAGGGTTTTAAAAACAGTTCAGAAATGAAAATTGACTTCGTAATTCATTGGCATACCCTTATAAAATATAAGGGTTCAAAGTTTCAGTCAATCTCTCCTCAAGCAAATTTAACAATGAAAGTGTTCATTTTGTCACGTGTCTTAAATCTTCCTATAAAACTTTGAAATAGATTGTGTTATAAGTCTTTTGCCACCTGGCATCAAAGTAAGTTTTGGGGTTTTTCTTTTGATTTACAATTCTACAACCCAAGAAACTTTCAAAGTCAGCTATTTAAATCATCTTGAAGTTTAAACATATTTTCTCCAGTTACATCTCATATTGCTGAGCATCTAAGTTGCCTCACTTCTCAGACGTGTTGCAGTCGCTGAGTGGAAACGTTTCAGAGAGTTTCATGGTGCCTAAGCGTTTCTGGGCTCTTGAGCAGTACAAGCTCAGCGCAGAGGGAGCCTCTTCGCTCGGCCACCTCGCTGACAGTTGACGATAGCTTCTGGATTCGGGCCTTCGAAGCTTTACTCCTTCACTTCTTCTTTTTCCAGTCAAAACCCACTTCTGCCTCCTTCCGTATTCACTTCAACATGTTCCCTGTCATATTCACCTTCCTTGGCTTTCCTCGCTGCACAGCTTCATTGTCACTCAGCTGGGGATGGGTGACCAAGCAAGATGGGCAAGGGCCAAGGCCTGAATAATGGCTACTCTATCTCCTACCATGGGGGACCAGCAGCCTGTGTAGAGGCAGTCTTATTCTGCCTATGAACACAAAGCCCTGAGAGAGTCACACAAATAAAAAGTGTGAAAATGAGAGGGACAAACAAAATGGCGTAAAGAGAAAGCAGCAGAGGGCAAACAAAAAAAATCAACAGAATGTGTTTCTTCTTTAATGTTGTCCACATCTGTGGCTCAATGCAATTACCACATCAAATAAGTCCTAAAGCAAAGTGCAATGGACATTACCATACAACGACGCGCAATAGAGTGTACTGCAGCATCCCACAGCCACTGTTTTATGACAGTTCAGCAGTGAAAATCAAACAAAAACAAAAAGCAGCAGCAGCAAACAAAAGACCATCTGGGATTTCTTGAGTCTTCGTGCTTTAGATGTCTAATGTTGTGAGCAGCATGGTACAGGACGTCCCTGCAGCTTCTGTCTAAGCCCCGCTGCCCTCTGATGGTGCCGCCATGCTGACTTGTAAGACAGGCTCTGGCTGATGTCTCTTGGTAGTCTCTGATCAACCACCCATCACCAATCATCCTCCCGGCAGACAGTGTACAAAGTGATACTACCTTGAAGTCACCTTACACACCCTCTACATACTATATTTCTGCTGGCTTAACGCTGCACTACAAGGTTTTCATAGAGGGGCTCTCGTTTACTCATGTACAAACTTACTCTGTCATTTTGGTACCAGACATTCTTTCCTTTCATTTTCTATACTGTTCTTGAGCAGGGTCACAAGGAGCGTTTTTTCAGAGCTCATTGAGCGAGAGGCAGGGTACACCCTGGACAGGTTGTTGCTCCATCACAGGGCCAAAATAAACCACAATTCACATCCAAATTCACATCAAAAGGCCAATTTAATGTTAGCCTAACATTAGACTATTTCCTGATCAAGGAAGTTTTCATTGACCTGTTTTGGATCACTTTAACAACACCCATGACAACACTGATTTCAATAACGTTGTAGCATGTAGTCTGCAAGTCTGTGAGACTCGGTCAACAACTGGAATAACCTTGATCTGCCTGTGGGATGAACTACCGAGAGAAAACCCACACATGCACGGGGAGAAGCATGCAAATTATCTACAGAAAGACCCAGGCAATTTTGAACCTGCAACCTTCCTGCTGTAAGGCAGCAGTGCTAACCAGCTGCACCACCATGCAGCCAAATCCTGCTTTGTGTCAGGGGTAAGTAGCTGACAGTTTTACACTGGTCATCTGGTGGTTTGGCAGCTAGCAGCTCCAGCAGCACCAACTGAGACGAAGCACTGTAGTTCACTTGGCCACTGGGGCACACATCCATCCATCTTCAGCAGTGAGGTGTAAGGCAGAGGCTGTGACAGAGGGCCTGTCACACCTCTGGTGGAAGGCCAACAATGATGGAGCCTGCCCTGCAACAGATGCTGTGGGAGGAAGAGCAAGGTTAATGTGCCTGACTTTACTGTGGAGCGACTTTACCGTGGAGCGCATTTGTGTGTCAAACAGGATGGCTCAATTGTTCATGACAAATAGGATGAAGTGCAAATGTGCAATAATTTAAAACAATAATACTTAGGTATGTAAAGAATATTTGTTCATATTTACTGTAGGTATATATAAAAACAAACAAATATGCTTTGTTTCCATCTTAGAGTTGTTTACCTTGTTGAGAAACTGCTACCTGCAAATCTGACATGTTGTGAGATGAACTGGATTCATGATGAAATGAAACTTTGGCAAATATTTTTCTGATTTAAGCTGGTTATGCATAAACACAGCTTGTTTTGGATCTGAGACAAATCATGTTTTGAAAAACCACAATATTTTTAAAATCAGAATAGTGAAACTGCATTCTTAAATACAGGTAACAGGCGATAGGGTTATTGTACCAAAACGTTCAGCCTCAAAGTGGTTTTATATCCACAGCAGAAGGGGACAAATCTGGGATTGTTGGGTGTAAAATTTTTGTCAACAAAACAGAGATAAACAGTTCTTTCTTGTGCTTTTATTACTGAAATCATGTTTACATGTGAGTTTATGTCATGTGGAAAAAATAGATTTCCAGACATTAAAAGGAGAGCTATAATCTGTCATTCACTTGACAAACTAATCTCAATTATTTTTGATAATGATCTAAATTAAGCCACACAAATATGGGATAATAAAGTATTTTTTTGTGAGTCAAGCAATAGGAGCTCATTTAAAAGAGACAGAATTTCTATTATGTCAACAAAAACTGATGAGATCAGAACTCATTGATTTATCAATGTTGTCAGGCAACAACCTTGTAACTCCAAAACAGAAGTTTTCATGAAATGAAAAAGCTCCTTTTATTAGAGGTAATAAACTACATGTGGTTACAGACTCTTTTCATAGAAAATTCATCCATAAAACAGCTGATTGGTGTGTTTTTGAGCAATTTGCTATTTAAAACAAACATGTTCGTCTATACTTGTCACTTGTTTTCTCTTCACTTTTGTTTTTTAAATTGTTTCAGAAGCAGATTCAAGAGACACTCTTTCCTGAATATCTGAGAATCTTTCCAGATAGTTCAACTGGTGCTAACATTATCATCATGAAACAGAAATGCGTTTCTCCACAGTACAATAAAAGTTGACAGATGATGAAAAACAACAACAGAGAACTTTTTCTTTATATTCAGATGTTTTGGACACCACGGCACTGCAATAGAAGTCAAATACTTAAAAGAATGTGTTTTTCACAGTGTGCTGGATTCAAGTGATAAATCTTGCAGCACCAAGTCAGTGAAATGGATGTCATGGTTGGACTTGTGTGTCCATGGCTGTGGCCTGAAGGTACAACAGTGGAGTTCAACACCAAACGAAATCCACTTTCTCGCTGTCTCTGCTCTAAAGTCCAGCATGCACTATAAAAAGCTGCGTGTCAGTGAAATTCAGTCGGACAGCTACACGTTTTTCTGTTTTTTTTCTTTCCTAGGGCTGTATCATACCCTCAGATCATTTATAAATGAGCTGGCGGGACGTCTGCATTGCAAGACGTGCTCGAACTTTGTGAGAGCATGTCCGTCGACGCACAGGCTCTGGTGAGTGATAATACGTGGAATCACACTACCGGTCATGTAAATGTTGTGCTGGGGCTCTGCAGCAGCTGTTAGTGGGAAGTGTGAGAGCACACAGGCGTGATGAGCATTTGTTTGCACACACACATAATAACATATTGGTAATTAAATTAACATATTAACACAAATGGTTGACAGCTTTAAATATTTTAATTATGAATCTGAAATTTTGCTGGATGCTCAGCTTTTGTGCTGAATTAGATGACATGGGATCTTTGAATATAAACATTTAGACTGTGTCATGCTCTGCCCCCTTGTGTCCAGTTCATGCCTGTGTTCCTCCTCCTGTGTCCTCCACTAATCCCCTCCAGGTGTGTCTCATCTACTTGATTAACTCCCTCCCTATAGATGCTGTTTAGTTCAGTCCCTTCCTGTTGGTTCTTTGTGTTGCATCTCCAACCTCATGTGTCCTGTGTCTCCTGAGTCCTGCCAGCAATACATCTTTTTGATTTTACCTCACCTGTTCCTGCCTCCATCTTCTGCGTTTGGGTCCTGCACTACCTGAGGTATCTGATGTTATCATAGTATACAAAGAAATTTAATTGACAGTGTTCTCATTTGTTTTACTTGATCATTTCTGAATAAACTTCATTTTTGATATTTTAACTACTAAAATAATCAAATTTGGCCTTCTGAAATAATTTTAAACTATTCAAAAGCAGTTCAAACATTTTGTTCCTTTTATTGATTCATTTTTGGCATCTAATTTTGAAAATGTATTTCCTTTAATATTTTTATTGACTGCACTGTGGGGCAGTGTCTGTGTCCTGTCTCGCAGCAACAAGGTTTCAACAAAAAATGTTTTTTGTATTTTCTCTGTGAGTTTATTCCAAGACTTCCAGTCTTCTCACACAGTCCAGAAACATTGTTAGGCTAATTGGTGATTCTAAATTGGCTCTAGGTATTAGTGTGTGTGGATGCATGGTTATTTGTCTCTATGTGGACTGGTGACCTCTCCAGGTGTAACCCCGACTCTCATCTAATGACTGGCTGTCCACAAACCTCAACAGAGCTGGGAAAGAAACTGGATGGTTGACAATGTGGAAATAAAAATAAAACAAGATCTCCACAAAATTCAGAAACAAATCCATGAATATGATTAGTTTTAGATTCTTTACTGATAGGAACAACCTCTACATAAACTTACATTACTGATTTACTGTTAACTTGATAAAGCTGTAAACTGTTACCGTCACTAGTGTGTTTTTAAACAGAGAAGTTAAGATATATAATGGGGATGATCCCTGTGATCATTCACACAGTACAACAACATGTATTGTTCCACTGATTTTTATCTCGAGAGGCGCTCTATAAATAAAGTTTTATTTACTTACTTACAAAGCTATATTTTTCATAAAATTGTCAAAGCCAAGATATTCAAAGATTTAATGTTTGTGACAATTTTGTGTTGCCCCAAACTTCTATATAATAAGTCAAATATGGAACAATAAGTGAAAAATATAATGTTGAAGAAACCACTCATTTTCTTTTACATATATTCTGTTCTGTATATTTTATGAATGGTTTCCATTGAAGTTTATGGTCCACATTAAATCCAAAAAATTTAACTTCACAAACCCTTCAAACATATATAGACAGTGTGATTAAACCATCCATTTTTCTGTTTCCAAAATGTATACATTTTGTTTAATTTAAATAAAATGTATGATATAGTTTAAATTATGGATCATAAGAAATCTCACAAACCTTTAATCATTTTAAAATTACTTCCAGAATAAAATATAATAATCAGAAAACAAAACAAACTGTGGCATTGTCAACACTTCAAAAATGCAAAACATAGAGGTTATGGCCCAACACTGAGCCTTGAGGGACTCCACATTTAATCTCCCTAAGTCTTGATTCTTTATTCTCAAATTGCTAACCAGTTATGAGCAGCTCCTCTAATCTCATAATCCTGTAATTTAGAAAATAACAATGTATGTTACATAACTGAGCAATTTGAATGTTTTTTCCAAGTATTTGTTGCACACAGAGCATGGAGATCATTATGCATATGAGAACATATTTTAATGCCAGAGCTGAATATTTGCACTTTGAGCTAACCAGAATAACATCTAATGTAAAAATGCTTTCAGTTCTGCAGTGAACATCCATTTTGCTGCAGGAATTTTTTTGGGGGGGGTCCAAAAAAATAAAGGTCTTGGGAGCATCGAGTAATATGATTGGTTTGCTGGGGAAATAAAAATGCTTGTCAGCGAATTCTACACAAAGGAAGGGTCAATGCATAATGGCATGGTGCTGCTGAGGACCGCAGGTGGTCAAGGCAAAAATCTACACCAGCATCTGCAGGAACACTGAGTCCCAGCTTTACCTGAGTGCAATGTCATATCTGAGAAATAGGGTGTGCAAAGTATTTTTCAACATCTTACAAAATGATCTTACTTACTAACATCAAAATAATGTGCTGCTTTTTGTGTTGTAATCATTTGTGAATATTTTAATTCATATGTTATCATCATAAAGATTTTAGGCCTAAAATTGCAGCTCATTTACAGAAGAAAACCATCCATATGCTTTTAGTCCCTTTCCACAGCTGTGTGTTGGTTCAAAATGAAAATGGTAGGAGAAGTAAAACAGTTGCATAACAATTGAACAACCCCCTCATTCTAAATGGCTGAGCATTGCTGTCTTGCCAAATATAACTGGAGGCTTGGACTGGAGTTGTGGGTGGATGTAGGGCCTCTGCTTCCCCCTTGGTTCTGACTGGGGCCCACGGGCCGCTCGGGGCCTCTCCAGTTCATCCGTAGGCCTGGTTCTCTTTTATCTTCATTATTTACAGACTTGGACTGAGGAACAGTCTCCCTTGGGGCAGCTCATTGGGATTATTCTCTCCCTGTCCCAATGCACAGAACCTTTATTTACACAAACGTCTATGGTTAAGCACCAGCCTCACAGGGACACGGCTGTAAGTCTTCTTCATTTCTGTGGAACATAGTGCAATAACAAAGAAATGGGTAGGAACGTTTGAAAGACAAATTTTAGATCTTGCTAGCTTTTAAGTTTTTTTTTTAAATAATGTTAATTAGTTATAATTATATTAAGCTATATTAGTTATAAATTTTACTCAAACACATTGCAAAATGACTGAAACTATTATTTATGACAATAGAAACTTTAAAGCAAAATAACAAAATACCAATAATCAAAAGATAAGCTGACTGAGAAAAGAAACTGCTGCTGCTGTGTTAAACCTTCCACTTTATCATCTTCTAAAACATCAGACAGTAATATTTGGAGCTTTTATCTCCCTGATTTTACAACAAAGCAGCTGGATAACTTTGTAAGACAGCAGAAAGACACAGTTGTCCCCCCTCAGGGTGACACATCCAAAGCCAGGCCATCAATCTCCAGACCCGGCACGTCTGGGAGCGCTGTTTGGGAATTCAGTATGAATGCAAGCACTGATGAAACCTGATGCAGGGCAATTTTACTTTTCCACTTTGTATAATGAGGTAGAATTGTGTGATTGTGTGATGTATTACTTGTCAACTTAATTCCATATGATTGTGAACGTGTCTCCATGAGGGCCTCAGTGTGTATGTTCATACGCCCGCTTTCAATGGCGCCGTGTGTTAAACCATGTATGAAAGTAATTACATCCCTGGAATGAACCAGTGTAAAAACTTGAGGATGCAATTATGCTCCCATTGAATAACTCATCCTTCCTGGCAAGAGCTAATTGCATTAAAATGGATTGTGTGTATCCTCCAGCATGAAGCATTAAGATTAACGCCAGGACAGTTAATAGTGTGTCATTTCCAAACAACTGCCCCTACATACACCCCCCCCATCTCTACTATAAGATTAGAATCAGGACGGGGTGGGATAAAAAAAGGAGGAGAGTGCAGGAGGATAGAAAAACATGTTCTGTCTCTCAGCATCTGCTCTCCCAGCTGGGAAAAGACCCAAGCTATTCATCAGAGTCCACGCCGCTGTCTACATGTATTCAACTCACTCAAAGGTCACACTGTTAAAACACCAATCTGAAATTCTACGGCCTGTTTTTTTTTTTTTTTTAAGCGCAGTCCTTTCAGATAAACCAAGCCTTAAGGGCAAACTTATTTACATACAACACAGAAGGGTGTGGGTTGATGTGTGTTTTTCTGTGTGTTTTTCTGCATCATTTATCAACTTCCATTTCTCCTCTGTGTCTACGTGGCCCCGGGTCCTCTGAAATAAAAACATCTTCTACCAGTCATTAAAGGAAAACATTCAGTTATGATAATTGTTTTTGTTTTAAATTTTCATTCCAAATTTGAACTTTTTCAATTGTGAGAGTGCAAACTGAAAGAAAACACACTGAGTTTGTGTAGTTTAAAGCAAGAAGAAAAGTGAAATAATATCCAAGGAAAACTGAAATATACAAACTTGGAGAGACCTTGTTCACCCACAGCCATCTCAGTGGGTCTTGATTTTGATCTCTGGATTTATTTGCTATATGCTGCTCTGCCTACTTTATTTCATCTGGATTTTACACTTTTGGAGAGAATTTTTTTTTTCTGATTTGGCACTTGTTTTGCTGACAGCCATACAAAATTGTCAAGAAAGACATTATTAAAACTTGTTAACAGCATGATGATTCTACGTCTATCAGTCATCAGTTACTTGAACATCACTTCTAAAAACGACCTGGGTTTATCACCAAATCATTTAATTACACTGCAGAATCTTCACCTTAGCAGCCTCAGCAAAAGAAAAAAGCACAGAAGTATAATCTGTTCCATAGTGTAATGAGGACTCGTTTATTTTCATAAAAACAATTTGCTTCACTTTCAAAGAGCTTTATAAATTCAAAAAGAAAAGTGTTAAGTACCAGACTTTTAAACTGATATATAGTTTTAAGCTTTTAGATTGATTTGAAGTCCCAAGCACTGCTTTAAGTGGATAAAATAAGTCCCAGTATTCTCCCTAAGTATCCTGGCAAGCCAGATTCCCACGATTCACCGAAACGACTCATTCATAGGGCGGGATCAACAGTTGTCAATCAAACTGTCTTCACATGCTATTGGATAGCGCTAGCTAGGACTAATCACAGCCGTTTAGCAACAACCGGAACCAGCTGGTAAATTAAACTTTTTTCGCATCCTGTTGGCAAAGTGGCCAATAAATCCTCTTTCAAAATAAAAGACTTAAGTGCCTTTATCTGTTCGCATCTTAGAAAAAAGCCCAAATCTAAATTGTCTAAAGTTGATGAGGAAGCCATTTCAAACGAATGCTGTTCCCAAGCTGCCGCCATGTTTAAATTCAGAGTCAGAGCTCTGCTGTCATCGGCTAATCCCACCCACCAAACCATTAGAGCGTTGTGATTGGACTGACTGGACCAATGAGTGGGCTGCAGAGGTTCCAGTGGAGCGTGGCTAGAACAAAATCTGCAGAGCAGAACTGAGGTCTAATTCACTTGGCTACTCCCTAAAGGCTCCACTGCCCAGTTTGAACTCACAATGGCGACCCAGCTCACATGGTCCAGTCTTCCAGTGGAGGGGGAAGACTCCGTGGCAGATATTAGGGACACGCTCCCTCCCTGAGTCAATGTTTGCACTCTTCGCCATATGCATCCACCTTGGGTGGGAGGGACACGTCCCCCCCTCCCCGAGTCAATGTCACCACTGCCCACCTCCTCCAGCTGAGACAGCACCAGTCTGCAAGGGGTCATCATGAGGCTCGTGAGACTGGTGCGCATGCTCTGCTCTGCCCTGCCCGAATGCAACTGCAGCCACTGTGAAAGCTCAAAATCATCTCTACATAACACCAGCAAAGGTCCCTATGCTGAAAAAAATCCTGCTACACACCGTACAGTGGAAAAGGGTCCTGGTATGTGGAGGGGTAAAATGTTGCTGGTACTGCATACCGGCCCACTTAAAGCCATACTCAGTAGCCAGGTAAACAAACGAGTTCTCGCTAGCTATTTTACAGAAACACGTCTCGGTGAACTCACCCCTCCTGTCGGGTAAAATCCATATGCCAGCCTCTCGCGGACATTGGGACCACGGTTTGCAAAGGTGACAATGCAGAGTCTAACTCCAGCCGCAGAAATGTTCCCCCAGCTTTTCCTCTTTTCACCTCCAAACGTTTTTAGTTTTCTGCTAGCTGAAAGGTGCTTTTTGGGGGGACTCTGGTATTTTTATCTTAAAATGGAATCACCCGCCGGCTGTCTGTCCTACTTCTACTTTCACTTTCACTTCCGGGATGTTCTGCCCCAAAATGTGTCCGGGCGGATTAATGCCAATCCAAGCAGTGAGGAAATGCGGCAGACAGACAGCTGGATTGTCCAATCCTATCGTTCGGACCGAACGATAGGATTTGCTGAAGTTTTTGGAGAACTGCGGGACAACCACTTTATTGATTTTCTTTCATTTTTTTTAATCTCCACAATACATGGCTATACTATATTAGAACGTTGTTAAGAGGCTTTAAAACAAAACGTTAAAAGCTACATTGTTTACCTGGCTACTGAATATGCCTTTAAAGCACTGGTCCTGAGCATTTAAACTGGTATGACATCACATTTTTTAACTCATGTGAAATACAGAGCTTTTAAACCAATATGAAATTCCAAACTTTTATACTGATATAAGGTAACACGCTGTAATGACGATCCAAATATGAACTCCCTTACCTTTCAACTGAAGTAGAGTAACAGACATTTAAACTTGGTTTTAAAGTAAAGTTCTGTTTTTTCACTTTTCATTATAAATTGATGAAGCTCCACAGATAAGAAGCAACACATCTAAGCTGGTTTTCATTTTTAACCTATTAGTAATAAAATGGAGACATATGACTACATCTACATTGATAATATTGTTAAAGTTAGTTATCATAGAGGTTTAAGCTGTACAGTATTTTTAAGCATTGTCAAAATAACAGTGTAATGCAAAATTAATGGTGGTGTACTGATTTATAAAATAGCATTTGCCAAACGGTGACATTTTGGAGATTGGAGTTGTTTTAATATGACAGTAATACACCTTTAGTTTTATTAGTCTTTAGCTCATTAGTTGCTTTAAATATAAACTCCATTTCTCTGAACAGAAGTTGTTCAGGAAGATAAGCATTGTGAGTAAAACAATATTCACAATTTTTATAGAAACCTATGATTAAACATATAGGTAAACGTTTCCATTGATGTTCTGTTTTTTAAAACATGTTTGGGAAATTATGATGACACCAAATTAAAGTTTGAGACATTCCACAATCTGGAAGTGTAAGATTAGAGCTCCAGTCTGGTTAATAATCTCTCATCCTCTGATGACATGGTGGTCATTAATACACTGGTTCAGCATCTCATAAACACTAAATGTTGCTTTAGGTAGGAAGCTGCTGACTGTGAAGGCCATGCGATAAGATTTATAATGCTTTTATGAGTCAGTGAATCCCAATAATCTACTGATGAAGGGATCATCATCTTTGCATGAATGTCCTCCTCTAAGGATGATAATCAACATAAAACAACCTTCTTTTTTTCTCTTCCATCTGTGACTCATCTGCATCTGGTCTCATGGAGGTGTCTGAGTAGTAACTCGCCCTTACACACACACACACACATGGACACAAACGAGGTGAAAGATAATGTGTGTGTTCGGTTGTAACACTCCAAAATGGCTCAACACGCTGTGTCATGGTTCCCTGTCAGCTGCTCAGCGCTTCACCAGGCAGCTAATGCCTAGAAGAAATGGGCTCCCGAGCTCAACATTAATCCCTACAGCATTCCTGTCCTCACTACCCTCTTTGCTTGCTGTCAGGACAAATTTAATGTGACACATATTCACAAGAACATGGTCGCTCGTAATTGTTCAAGCCCCAAAACGTGATAACGGTGGTTAGGCATTTGCGTGTAATGGTGACGCTCCAAAACTTAGCAAGTGAGTACAAATTTTCTCTAATGGAGGCTGAGATGTGTTAAAGGAGAAACACAATTTCTCAGTTAAATGATGTGTAAAACAGATCCCACACAGGGGATGTTGCAGTGTTTTTTCTTCCCTCTCTCTTCACTGTAAAAGGGCATCTTAGAAGTTGGCTCATATCTGCAGTGCATTTTCACACCCATAAATACTGTATGTAAAACATAAAAAATACATTCAGTGTAGTGTCAGGATCTGGGGGCTTTTTATCAAGTTAGGCATAGTTCTAACTGAAAAACCTGACTTTACTCGGAAAAGTACCCACCAAAAAATGCTTTAAAGAGCATGACAGAGATTAAATTATAACAGCTGTAAAAGTAAACATTCTGTGATTTCATAAAAAAGGATACTGTAATTTTTAAAGTTAATTATACTACAATTAATACTACTAACTACACAGCAAATGTAATATAATGCAGATGTCACTGATGTGACATGCTAAAAAGTCCCATCATGTTCAGATTTAAAGAAAAAGTTTTGAGCTAAAATAAAACTGATATTAGTGGAAGCGTGTGCGTTCACCCTCTGCACTCTGAGGGGGTTTGAGAGAAAGCCATTAGTCTGATTGCAGTGAAAGATAGTGGGACAAAGAAGACAAAATGTCTATGATTCATATATACTGTAATTTGTGAATGTACTAAAAAAGTTAAGAAGTCAAGAACAGTTTGCAAAGGATTTGAAACCATCTAATGCTTTTGAAGATGCTTTATTAATAACGTTGGCTGGAAAAACTCAGAACACAGTATCAGTAAAATGTCTAATTATTTATAAACACACTCAGAACTCTAGGTTAAAATAAATGGGGGAAAAAACAGAAGCAGCAGTTTGTTTTCTGAGGCTGTTCTTGAAATGTATACTTAAAAAAAAAATTTCTGAAAATATATTTCAACTTTTTTCTTTTCAGTATCATCTAACACGTCCTCCTTTTTCTTACTTCTCAAGACACAAATCCTATGTTGTAAAATTGAGGAAATGTATGCATTTTTTCCCCCAAAATATTGTTGTACATTATACCACAGCTACGATTCATAGCTCACTATTCCCATGTTGAACCACATTTTTTTTTGTTTAAATTAGTTGTTTTTTGTCAAAGCTGCAGAGCATGAAGTCTGTCAACAACGTGAAAGTATTGTGAATAAGTTAGTAATAAGAATGCTTCTGCAATGATACCCTTAAAAACTAACGTATAATGTTTTTAATCATCATGTGCAGAAATGATTGAACATGTTTAAATGTAATTTTAATGTGAAGAGGATCTTTAAATCAGAGCAATGACATAATTAAAAAGAGCAGCGTTATCAGCTCATTGTTAGTCCTCAAACTCTTGTAAAAATATGACACCTCTGAAGCAAGGTCTTCAAATTAATATTCCAACAAGGTTTGTGTTGTTTTTAAAAAGGAGTTGAAGTGGTTTTTCTAATTCATGTTTTTCTAAAAGTGAACTGACTCTCAGAGCCAGCTGAGCACATGCTTATCAAAGATATTTCACCACTCCAGCAGGTTATGATTAGCTGATGTCTCACTGGGCGAACCTCAGAGAGTTCAGATAGCAGCGACTTGTCTAATCAGTCTGAGGGAAAATCTATGGGAAACATATAATTTGATTCAGCTTCTTGGTGTCATGATTTAATTTGAAATTGTTTCTTGACTCGGAATGAATTTCCCTTCAAAATTAAAAAAGTTGTAGATTCAGACTGTTATTACTCTGTATTATAAGATACAGCTTCAATTTGATGGATGTCACTGGAACTGTTCTCCTCCACTGCAATGGTTGCAAGAGATGTTTTACTCAAAAAGCTCAGATTCACCAATAAGGAGCAGCAGACACTTTTTAAACTCCATTTCTTTGCACATCAGTTGCACTTGTTTTCTGCTCCTTCTCGGCATCAAATTCACAAAACAAATAGCGCTAATAACATGCAGGTACAAATATATGTTATCTAGTTCAGCAGGTGTGAAAGAACCACAGAGGAATCACATTCAGAATGAACATCATAACTGAAATGTGCTTTCTAGGCCAGCGATGAATTTTACAACATGGTAAACTGACCCCATACACTGCAGCTACAGACTCACTGGAGGAGCCACATTGAGGGTGAACCTAAATACTTTAGGTTCAATAATCATAAAGTTTCTTATTCTGAAAGTAAAATAAACTATTTGTGCATTCAACATGGCGATTTAGACTTTTCCTGACATCCATACCTTCCTTTGAAGACAAACATTATTCTTGCTCGTCTTCCTCAGTTTCTTTTCTTGAGACACAAATACCACCAGCTTTTAAGAGAGTGTAAATATTTAATGGTAAATGTGTGTTGCAAACAATGTAGGTCTTTGAGAATTGGATGCTTTATAGTCACGACAGTAAATTACACAAATTTGGTCAAGAATTTACATCATTTTATAAGTTTCAACGTTATCTTTTTGGAAATGTTTGTTGAGATACTGTGGATGTCCACACAAGGCAATGGTGTAGATTTGCTCCTGACATTGATAAGGACCAGGATGGATGCACGCGGGGGGAAGGGGGGTGGGGTGATTTTGAGCATTTGCCAAAACAGGAAGTGCAGATTGAATGATCCGCCCTGGTCCCAGTCTGGAGGCCGGCCCAAAGTTACCATCATCAGGAAAATGCCCGATAGCCGGTTCTTATCCAGACCCAGAGCAGCTCAGCTACTCGACTCGGATGTATGCCTCCTTACTCTGGACAGAGGGCTGTCCACAGACTTTGTGCACAGCTGCACTGCACCTCGGCCTGCTAAGCTGCACGTATTATTGGTGGGGATTCAGCGCTATTTCTGCACCCTTGGATCAAATTATTAGTGGGACAATTCAGTGATTGCTGGGTATTGGTGGGAACACGTCAAATCGAGGCAAATCGAGGCATCAGAAGAGACCAAAAAAAGTGTATTTTTACAAAGTGTTGGATGTTCTCTTTAAGTTTTGTACACTTGTGATGTTTCAGGTCAAAAATGACAGATCACTGGAAATGAACATGTGAAACATTAGAAGCATAAAGCTGACTTCAGCAGATGGACTTAATTCCTTTCCTGCACTCTCAAATGCAGATTGTGAGTTGTCATAAGCAGAAGCACAGACACATTACACTCTTGCCATTTTTGCTCCAAGAGATGTCAAAACAAACTCCTTGCTATCTACAACATGGGAAAATCAGTCTGACACACAGAAAACGCAACATTTGACAGATTGCACAGATTTTATTGTTCTTGCTGAAAACTGTAAAAACATGCCATAATTTTACTGTAGAAAGTTATTTTACCATATGTGTCTATGTTTTCTGTTCTGTAACAAAACAATATTGGTTAGTTTTAACCAAGAACAAAATAAGAAGTTATTCTTCGTTAACAGAATGAAGAAAGAAAACATTTGCCCTTGATAAGCTTTGGAAACATAAAAGGTATGTAGCCATAAATTAACAGAAGATCTGAATTAATTCTATTCATAAAATCACGTGCTGAAAAACAGATCAATAAGAGCATTAGGTGATAAAATATGTATTATCATGATTTATAATCAGATATATTAGGGAGGTATTTTTTAAATTAGGAACACAATACAAGGTAATTAAAAAATTGCACAATTGAAGGGTTTAATGTGGTAGTTTGGTTTGGCACAGAACGAGGTGCAAATGTCCATTTGTGAAATAGCTGGGGAAAAGCCTAATTTGCACCCACAAAAGACAACACATTTTGGATGAATTTGAACCAAAGTGCAGAGAAATGGTACTAAAAAAAGGAATGAAACCACACAGACACAATACAGACAGGACTATAAGCACTTAATTTAAATTCTAACAGTTACTGCTTAAATCCATTAAACAGCAAATGTCATTTGATAGCTTCCTCATACATGAGTGAGATCATCGGCTTGTTCCTTTATTGACATAAATTTGTCCTGAAACTAAAGCTAAAGCTGTGAAATCAACTTCAATTTATAAGGACACTTGTTTTATTCAAATCAAATGATGTTATTCATCAGGTAGACTGACCACACTCAGCGCCGTTCAAACAACATGAGAATGTGTCACAGTGGTCCTTGATTAAATCCCCCCATGGTTGATTCACAAGTCTTCAGAAAACACTTCCTTATTGTTAAATATCAGATGAACTCTGGGTAAAAATGTGTTGCTCACAGCAGCACCTGCCTGGAAATTGAGTTGAGGCATTTTCAGTTCTGTCAACAGGAATCAATCAAAGCTAGCATGAGACAAGGCGGGACACACTGCTGCTGCAGCAATGTATAATAAATATGTTTATAAGCCAACAACATACACCGATGTATTATTCATTGATTCTGTATCTACATTCAGACTGGGCTTGGCTGACTGTTTTAATGTGACTGTGCTCTAGGCTAAGACTGACTTCTGACTGCGGGTTAAGGAACTACCAGCCCAGCTGCAGTCTGTGATGTTTTTCATTGCAGTCTGTAGAGAACTAATCTATATTTGTTACATAATTCTGTTGATTGCAGTTGATTTTCTATAAGTCTGTATGTACAGTGCAGTCAGACAGAATTCTTTTGAAGTGAAGGGAGAGTATTAGGGTTATATGATTGTTTAAAAACGCTGTGGGGGGAGTGAGAAGGCTGTTTGATTTTCCACTAAGCTACAACAACCTTAAGCTGAATTCCAGCTTGAACAAAACTCAGATGCAGAGCTTACATCACAGTTGTGCACCCTACATTACAACGCTGCTCGCCTGTAGCCTGATGTGCAACACCCAAACATGCTGTGGTGATGCTGACAACATGGATTCCTGTGCTTAGTATATTCACAGGGTATGCATTTATATCTAAAGACAATGTCTTTGTAAAGCAAAACCATAACAGGATGTAACCATAGATTTACTTAGTGGAGGTTAACCCTTTACACAGCTTACTGAAATACTTGACAAATCAACATTGGAACCATAACCATACCACAGTACAACGTAGTGGAATTTGTTCTTTGCATTTGACCCGTCCCGTGGCACCCAGAGGGCATTGTTCTGCTCAAGGATGCTTGGACACATGGCCAGGCCCCTGGTCCCACATGGAAGATGAGCCATGGTCACCCCTCATTACAGGATACAACAAGGTTATATCTTTTTGTAACATTTGTAACATTTTTATTTTTTTTAAATCATTGATTCCTTGTTTCCTTTTCCATTTTAGTAAATCCAAAAAGACTGTTTTTAGGAATATACAAATACAAAATAGATTTTTAAATCCACTAAGACGGTGCTTATTGGATTCAGTTTTATAGCTGCATAAAAATAAGGTCTAAACATATAGAAGCATTCGGACATGTGTTATTTAAACAGCAAATACAGCTGCCATGGCTGTTCTTTTCTTTTACCCCTACAGCTGTAGCCAAAGGTTTAGAGAATGGCACAAGGTTTAGTTTTTGTAAAGTTTGCTGCTTCAGTGTTTTTAGATCTTTTTGACAGATGTATAAATAGTATACTTTTCAAATCACCTCAAACGCTTAGTTTATGCAAAGAAGTGTTGCAGTGTTGGTCCAAGCAATCTGCAGTTTACCCTGGTTTGCTCGTTCCTTTATCTCGTCTCGTCTTGTCTCGTCTACTTCCGCCTATCCAGGTCTGTGTCACGGGGGCAGCATCCGGGCTCCCAGACCGTCCTCTCCCCAGCTCCTCTGGCAGGACCCCAAGGGATTCCCGGGCCAGATTGAAGATATATTTTCTGCAACATGTCCTAGGTCAACCTGGGGGGGCTCCTGCTGGCAGGACATACCTGAAACACCTCCCGAGGGAGGCATCCAGAAACGAGATGCCCAAACCACCTCAACTGGCTTTCTTGATGTGGAGGAGCAGCGGCTCTACTACGGGACTCTTCTGAATGTCAGAGCTCTTCACTCTATCCCTAAGGCTGAGCCCGGCCACCCTTCGGAGAAAACTCATTTCAGCTGCTTGTATCCACGATCTCATTCTTTCAGTCATTACCCAAAGCTCAGGACCGTAGGTGAGGATTGTGAGGTAGATCAACCAGTAAATCCTTTATAAGCAATGCTTATTGTTTGTCAATATTGATGAGATTTTGTTTGTCTACCTGTCTTGTGAGGACTTTAGTTTTTTGGCCATTGGACCCCCCCAATTTTTTTTTTATTTCTAAGCCACTAGTTATCACTTCAGTCTCATGGCCCGGTGCACCTGGAAGCCATAGGAGGAGACCCCAGTGCTGACTTTGGACATGTTAGAGGGATTAGGTTATCTGGTCTGGGAACACTTTCAGAACTCAGCAGAGGAGCTGGTGGCAAAGCCTGGGGGGAGGACAGTCTGGGATTCCATTCTAGGGCTGCTGCCCCTACAGTTTGGACCCAGGTGAGTGAAAAACTGAACAACCCCATGGCAAAGTACTCCATCATGCTGGAAAATACCTTGTTTATCAGCAAACTGGTATTGGACGGTTGAGAGGAGTTCCTTTGAGATGATGTTTAGGTGCCATTCTTTATTCATGGCTGTGTTCTGAGGCCAAACGCAGAGTGAATCCACTCTCTTGGCTGAGAAGCAACTCTACACATGAATGGTCTCAGGATGCTTTACTCTTGGCATGACACAGGACTGATGGGAGTTCTCGCTGTTTCTTCTCTGAACAATCCTTTTCCCAGATGCCCCAAACAATCATAAAAGGGATTCATCAGAGAAAACGACTTCCTCCTAGTCCTAAATATGCCTCTTTTTTAAAAACAAGCAGTTACTAATTCAAAAAATTGCCTTTAATGAGATTGAATTCAGAAAATTTAAACAGTTCAAAGAAAAGCCAAATGGGAAAAAGACAGTTTTTTCCTCTTTGTTGATTTAAATGATTTGACAGGAATCACGCCCAAACAGACCCTGGAAGACAACAGCTGTACGTTTCAAGCAGGCAAACCAACTGATGTAATGATTTCAGGAGAAGACGCCTGCAGCCCACAGCGTGCCACTTTCATGTTTTCTGAGGTGGGGGTCGCGCGTGAATACTCTGCTACGGGCAAGGAGCAGGCAAGTTTTTATGTGATTAAGAAGATCTTGAAGCCAGTGCAGATAGAATACTCAGCCCGGGTATCGATTCGACCCGCAGTTTTCCTGCTGCTGTTGTTTATTGGCCCTTGACTTCACTTTTGTGCTGAGGAGACACCTGCAGAGTCCTGACTGCCAGCTGACAGGCCGGATTCCTGAACTCACAGCTGGATGACATCCCACCCAATAAAACCCCACTGGAGCACACACGCTCTGGGGAAAAGTGTTAAAATTGCGTGGGTGTGTAGACTGGGTTGTGTTCTCTACACCTGCCTGTGTGAATGGGTGCCTTTTTGAGATGTGTGTGCATGTTTGCTTGTGCTGAATCCATATCGACTGATGAAGTGTGATGGGAGTTAAATCTAAGCAGCCAGGGGGAAGAGTGGATTAATCGAAAGGAGCCGGTGGACTGATTCCTCTGTGACTGCAGACAGTAACAGTCAAACAGCTTCTTGTCTGTGCAGCCTTTTTAATATATATTCTATATCCATGAATATGTCATTGTGCATTAAAAGTACCCCTTGTTTCATTTCCAGACACCACCTGGACCGATTGGTGAAATAAATTCTTGGCTGCATGACTTAAATTTTAGTCTTTCAGACCACTTTACTGTTGATGAATAAATAATTAAAAACAGTCAAAATGAATCCATTAAAGGAGGTTTTTGATAACCCACGAAAAGAAAGAGTCAGAGACTTTTTAAACAAGCTGAGACAGAAACCACCTCTCTTAGGGGCAGAAAGCCCAGTTTTCATGTTTCTGTTTTCACCTCAGAAAACAGGAAAGTAAATCCCCCCTTTCTCTCACACAGGCTGCCTTTTAGAGAAGAAACCCATTAGGCCCGGGACAAATAGCTGATGGGACAGGAAGGACTCAATAATTCAGCAGCCATTGTTTCCTTCGATGTGCACCACACTCTCAATTGACCTCTGCTCCTCTGTTGTTTCTCCTCTACAGGCTTGATGGATCTCCTCTCTATGATTCAACTTTAGGGAGACTCCAAAGACCTCAGGAACATAAATAAAAGCAATGCTGAGGGCGGCAACTGCGACAACTGCATTATGTATAAACACACATGCACACATGTCAGCTAAAGAGAGACAAACACACACACAAACAGATAATGCACAAACGCCGGACTTCTACATAAATCAGCTCGTATCTGTTTATTAACAACGGGCGTGCCTCTGCCCCACAGCCCAACTGTCACTCACTGATGAATTAATTACTGGAGCAGTGCTAGTCTCTCCGCTATAGCTACAGGCTTATCTGCAGCATGCGATGAACTTGCTTGCAAATGTGAATACGCAGTGTCCCAAAGCGCTGTAACCCCATATGGATAGTCCCAGAGAAATGTCCATGTCTTCAGTTAGGAAACGCTTGTTTGATGGTGAATTCACCGATCTAATTAGCACAGCAGCATAAACGATATGTGCTCAAGTACTGCATACTAGTGAGATGACCATTAATGTGTCAGACAATAACTCAACTGATCTATTGTTAAAAAGAAAATAACTGTGATCAGCTGGGAATGAGAAGCCACTGACATTTGGTCAGAGTTAACAGCCAGGGTCGTCCTTTTCACAACATTTTTCAATGATTGGATCAGGATGCTGACACTCAGCTCCTGATCGCTGTATTCAGTCTATTGCTGGCCTATGGTTTTTACCAGCCATGCCATATTATGGCACCAACTCTTCTCTGGTGTTTATACTGTAGATCCTGGTCATGTGTAGCTTCTGTTTGAACAGTTAACGCATCTGTTTACAGAAATTCCAATTCTGTCTTCTGCATGCTGATCCTACAGAAACTCACATGCATTGATTTGAATAACTTTATTGCACATACCTATGGTTTGTATACCGTAAGTGTGTGATGTAAAATACAAAACAATATAAATCAAGTATTGAGACTTGGTATTGATACATACAAAAGTCGGCTCTAAGTACATTTTGATCATGTGTTCTTGTAACGTTTGGCTTGAGTCGGTAACTAATTGGACAGAGAATTGTTGGTGACTAGTTAGAGACAAAATTGAAATAAAATATGTAAATTTAGATGTTTAATCTCAATGAACTGATATTTTTGCACACATCAAAACTCAAAACAAACTTACAAATGATGTGCAACTGTTCTTGTCGCAATTTAGCCAAAATGTGTCTTAATTAATTGGCAATTTATTCTTTCATAAAATTGTCCCACTCAGATTGTCAGGCCTCAGATCAGCTCGATCTGAACACAATGAACTGATTCTGTAGTTTCCATGTCTATAATTTCCACAATGTCTTTCCTTTTAAATACCAGCAATCAGATATTTGGGTGTGTATGTGTTTGTAAATCAGAATGGCTGCTCAGGTTTGGGTTTAAGTATTGTGTTGTTTTTAAAGGAGTGGTGGAGGCAGAAAACAGAGGTGACCCTTGAAGTTTTCCACTCGTCCTTCAAGTTATTCACTTCAGCACTTTGACAATGAAATCTTATCAACCAGCTAAGTGCAATTCGGCATGGGGCTGCTGTAATTATTGTGTTGAGCAATTATTTTTTTTCTCCAGGAGGCAAAGACTAATCCATCATATTGATAGTCCACATAGATTCCTATGGGGAAGCACACGTTGACTGAATATTTATACGCAATGAGTTCATGAGTCATTCCCTGAAATGTGTAAAGCGGTATTGTCCTTTATGCCTTGGCAACATCTTTTTGAAGAATGAGTTGTTTTGCTTATAGTGCACGGCTCATAATTGGTATTTTGTATTTAAAATGAGATTATCAAACAGAACATGAAAAAAAAGAAAAACCTGCTTTCATTCCCCTCCTTCCATTTTGGACGCGGTGCATTTAAGGGCTGATTTTAGGGAATCCTCAAGGCTCTCAATAAACTCACACTGTCACTGGGGTAGAAGAAAGTTCACTCGCCCACTCAAGATAAAAGTTAAAACTGCTGAAGTTTAGAGCTCAGAGCTCTGGAAGATAACACTCAGACACATGTTTCTGCTCCTGTCTAGCCATGGCCAATCGGATTAGTTGAAGCAACGATAAACCAGAAAGTCTTTATCTGTGCAGCACCAACATGTGTTAGGCAGATTAAACGCCTCATCCACCTCACAGAGATGCAATAAGGCAAACAAGTTAGACAAACTACAGAAAAAAAATCCTTTTAGGCACTGGCTGCTCCTTTTGTGGCAATAAGCCTCTGCGCGGCCACTCGGCTCACAATACATAATGTAAAAATGGCTGACTATGCTATCATGAAAAGGTGATGCATGATAAATGGAAACGCTGCTCTGCTCTCAAAGGCTGAGCGTGGGGAGGAGAGGAAGTAAAAGCCCTGCAGACAGCATCTTAACTTCCATCTACCACATCGCTACTGTTAAAGATTTTTTCCATCCTTTCCTGCGGGAACCATCAGCAAGGATGGGGTCAAATTCTGTTTAAGTGTTTTCCCAACTCTTAAGATGTGCACATGAATAAAACCTATTATGATCGAATTGTAGGAGAGCCGAGACAGTGCTCCTAACTGCACGATGTCAGTCACTTCTGTATGCTTCATCAAACAAGCTAAATGTCTGCTGAATATTCAGTTTTAGATTGATTGTGCTGCGCTGCAAAGATGGATTGTGCTCAAAGGGCTCTGATAAACTGCAACCCTGCAGAGCAACATCTTCACAATCATTATCATTTCATACAATAAACTATTATTGAAAAGCAAAGGCAGTCATTTCAATGTAGGAGTTCACATCAGTGTTTTATATAACCCCTTATCTAAACACCAAGCAAAATATCCAATATGGAATCCAGGGGATGTGGGTTTCCGTACACACACTAGATCCCATTTTCTGTTCGGTTCCATAATTGTAAAACCAGTGGAGGCATTTTAGGCGGAAAAATGATGGTGTCATATGGTAAAGGCAGCACATCTTTTTGGGCTGTGGAGTGATACTATTCACCACAAACAAAAGCAGGAAAGCCACACGTATTCACACACAGCCCTCCGGAGTCTTCCCACGTCTGTCCCGGCCAGCGGTCTCGTGGGCATGCTAAAGTTTAACGCTGATGAAAGCTGACTGACATCATGAGAAATTAATGTTACACATCAGCCGAAGTGCTAGTGCAGCTCGGAGTGCAGGAATTTAGATCTTTAACTTCTCCTCTGGGGATGTGCACGGATGTTTGACTGCGATGTGTTTGTGTGCGTGGGAGGACCGTGCTGTGAGTCGGCGTCTGAAGGTAAATACCTCAGGAGCGCCTATTATTCTTAAAACGTAGCATGCTGCAAGAACTTGTGATGATATTATGTGTGTGTGTGTGTTTTTGTGGAAAATGCATAGATTCATTAGCACAGTAATACTGGCCAAATCTTATAATCTCTGCAGATTAATTAGTGCATATAGACATCTCCACCTTCAGATTGTGTCCCAACTTTCTTCTCATTGTATGCCAAGTCTTTAATTAGCCAAGACGCTTCTGTTCTATTCTACTTCTGCTGCCAAACCATTTGTTTGTCTCCTCATATATGCAGCGTCATCCAGCCCAGAACCCAGACAGTTAAATGTTTCTGTTGATCACGCTCCTAAAACTTTAAATCGTGCCTGGCCATTTAAAATGAGAAGAAGAAAAAAAGACAGGCCACATTTCAAGATTTTTCTGTTGATCAACTTATGCTGAACTTAATTGCTGCCGTAGCCAAACTGCCCAACGTCAGCATTCAGCGGAAGAGATCTGAGGGTTGGTTTCTTTGTTCTTCTCGCTCATTAGTATGTGTATATAACAAGACTGGGACACAAGTGTTGCAGGAATCATTAGCGGGAGGAGCAGAAGTCTCAAAATACACACAGTGCTCCATGCAACACTAATGTTTTCATTTCCCTGACAGGTACAGAAATCTATACATAGATTCTGTTGAATTTCTTTGTCTTTAAAGGTATATTCCAGTCATTTTGAAGTGTGTTTTTTAGGTAAAAGTTATAAATAATTGTAGCTAACTTCCTGAACAGCCTCTGTTCAGAGAATTGGAGTTTATGTCATTTAGAACTGATGAGCTAATGACCGATGTGAGCACAGCCAATACAGAGGATTAAAAATGGCTCCATCCTCAAAGGTTTCTTAGCAGTTTGTGCAAAATATATTTTATAAACTAAACACTCCAATCAATGTAGCATTACATGTTTATTTACATGGAATTCTGTGTTTGTTTACAAAATGAAACTGCTAAATGTAGCATTTCTGATGCATCTAGGGGTCATTTTTTCATAATTTTGGCTAAAATGACCTTATAGTATTGGCGGCCATGTAAAAGTTCATAAAGCAATGTTTGCATGAATTGAACTTTATTGATTGTATCAACTCTATTTCTCTGAGTTGCATTTAAGAAACTATCTACAACTTTTAGAATAATAATTATTTACAACTTTTATACAAAAACACACTTCCAAATGATCAAAACACAGTTTGAGATCACTGTGTTTTATTCTTTTTTTTTAGCTACTTGAAATCATTAAAAGGCGAACATGAACCTGACTAATTCATGCCTTGATTTCTGGAGCAGCAGCTTGTGAGACAAGAGGGTGGGGACTTCTATCTCCACTGCTCATTGTGTAGCTCTCTGTGTATAACTTTGTAAGCTGTTGGTTTTTTTACACGCTATCTACAGCGGGGTGTGGCAGCTGTGTGTCTGTGGAGGTGTGGGTGTGTCTTTGTGTGAGGGGGGTGAAACATTCAGGGGTGGTTGGCGTGTTGGAAGAAAGCTGGTGGGACAATTTATCATTCTGTTTCTCCCTTGTCAAGTCAAAACCCAAGCCTGTTCTTCTCTATGCCAAAGAGCAGAGATAACAATAGGCAAACAGTGGAGCCATTTCTAACATCTGTATTTCACACACAATCCCCCGCTGACTGAGAGTTTGAAAATTCCCCCCACAGCCCTTGACACAGCGAGCTGCCTGCCTCCTGACTTTGGCAGCTGAAGCGCACAAACATAAGCAGAAACACACTGCAGGAGCCTGCACATAACCCAGCAGAGGTACAGATAAACAGTTGAATAGATAAGGAGCCAACAAGATGAAATGCAGAAACAATTTGACTTGACACTCCAAGTGTGCACGTACACTCCTACTCCTCCCCCTCTCTTCCATCTCCAAGTCAGCATCATCTCTGATGTTGTCTTTGTCAGGCTGCAGCGCTGTGAATAGATGATTTTAGAAATCAGATCAGGGATCAGTGATCAGAGTAATTAAGAGTGAAGTTGTGAAGTGGGAAGAGATTTTTTTTTATTTTACTCGTGTTGTATGGGAAGAAAAAAAGTTATTTTTTACAGTGGGAGACCTGGAAAACCATGACAGAGTGGAAACATGTTCAAAGACCCACATTTCACTGTGAATTAAATGTCAGACAAGCAACCACGAACCACCTCAGAGAGAAAAACACAACTTGGGTTGAGTTTAAGTGTAATTTTTGCTCACTGCTGCATTGTTTCCTCTGGGCATCATTTTGTCATTCACTTCACAAAATATGCCTGGAGACATTTTTTTCTTCCTCCCACACGAGCACATACGTTTCTTATAGTGCAGGAATCTCCAGCACCGTGAGTCTGGATGACTGTGGCTCCTTTCCCATGTCAGAAATCACATTTACCAGGAAACAAAATAAATTCACTAAAGTTGTGATCCAGCATTTACTTTTAAGGATGTGATTTTTATATATAAAAATGTTGTGCTGTGGGAAAAGTCCAAGAAGTTAGTGAATAAAACAGTGTTCTTGTTTTTTACTTTCCATGAATATAAAGCACAACTCATCTTAATTACTTATGAATAAAATAATTGTATTTTTTTATAAACATACACTCATGACCCCTGTGTCTTAATTAAAACAAGTCATAAAACATGATGATTCTAGATGATTGTTTACTTCATTTAGATCACTTTACATATTTATTTATACTCGTTCTGAAAATGTCTTTATTTGAAATGTGATGTAATTACAAAAGCTGCAGTAGCTGATGAGGTGTGTGACTGTGGGATAAAGTCAGGCACATCAAGCAATAACAGCAACCATACCTAGTAACCTAAGCAGTATAGTTACTGTAAACTAAATACTTGCATTGGGTTGTGATATTTCAAAAGAAAATGCTCCCAGTTTTAAAAAATTATGTTTCAGATTCTTTGAAGTGATTTTCTGCAGAAAGGGTAGCTCTTTGAATGACCTCGGTTTTGAGACTAATTTAGGGATCTCCCGATTTGATCACATGATCGGATATTGGGTCCAATCACATGGTTTCAGTCTCGATCAGAATCGGACGTTACCTCCTGATCAGGGCTCGGATGTATATGTACAAATACTCATTATTTTTAATATATCAAGAGTATCAGGGGTGCACATGATTTTTTTCATCGAGGATCTCAAGGGAGAACTTTCTGATGCTTGGTAGGCAGACCCTCGCCTTAAGCAGGAAGGAGGTAGGGGGTGGGGTGCAGTGCACATGCATTGCTCCAGGCATCAGTGCTGCAGTGGTCTGACACACGCCCTCCTTCTGGACAGAGGTTCGCAAAGGGCTTCCGGACAGCGGGGCTGGTTGGCGTTGTTTGAAAGCCTTTGACAATTTTGTGTCTAAATTCGGCTGCCTAGTGTGAGCGTTCTTTTGTCACTCCCTGCAGTTGGATGTAAAGCTTGTTAGATCATGGGATGCGCGATCGTGGCACCAGCCCGCAGAGGCATGTTTAGGCGGAGGGGTCCAGTACGCACATATGATGGTGCACTTGTGGACTGGTGAATCAGTTAAGTGCAGCCCTGTCTATGGTCATAAGGTGGCACAGAGTTAGACCTCTTGACTAAACAGAGAAAAGGCAACTCATGCGGCATGACGTCACTTTGTTGCAGAGACACTATTGATTAAACGCTGGCAAAGTATAACATGGAAGCAGCTTGGAGTAGAAAGCATGAGTTTGTCTGCATTCTGGAAATAAGACCGGAGTCATAAAGTTGACAACAACATTGTAGAAGTATTGGATTGGGACTCGGTAACGGTAGATGCTCAAAATCAAATGACTTGAACTCGGGGGCAAAAAATCCTGATCGGGACATCCCTAGACTACTTAGTTCTGACTGATTGACTGACAAGCTAACGGCTAATCACAGGGGGACTAATATGAAAGCAAATGACTGAAATCTTAAAATGATGCCAATCCAAAAAGACTTTTTAATAGTTTGTGCAAATATATTTTAAAAACGTTTGCAGTATATTGTTATCCATATAAAATCAGGTGATTATTTCCATCCATCCATCGTTACCAAAGGACAAAAACATCTTGAGGCATTTCCAGACTCTATCAGCCAGACGTGAAGTGATTGTGAAAGCACTTACAGCATCAGACCCAATCCATCAGGAAACTAAAGACTCCTCTAGATTTCTTTCTTCATCTTCACTTCATTTTCTGTCACATAATCACACCCTGCGAGGAGCAGACAGAATCTCCACTTGTAGAAATCTCGTCTTCATCACAGTTATCACAACAGCTAATTATTTAGAATCCTTTCACGTTGATAATTTCTTCACTCTGTCCAACCTGCACACACAACCAGAGGCGGTTTGGATGAAGAATGTCTTTTTTTCCTTGGGTGAGTTTTTGATACAGGATAAATATTTGGGTTTTGTTTGTTGTTGTTTTTTTTTTTCTTTTTGTGGAAGCTGATAAATGATTTGCACATTCATGAGTTAAGTATCATCTACCCATGAAAAATGAAGAGCAACAGACTTTATAATGACTGTTCAAGTTGGATTATTTTTCAGTTTTATTCATATTCTCCTTACAAAGAGGCATTATTCCATTTTCATTCAGACTCAACTTGTTTTCACTTTGACTCTTCACGTGCCATCGCACCATTATATTCATAAATATTCATCGTCAAATTAAAACACAAACTTTCTTCAGTCTCATCTCCCACTTTTCTTCATCCCACCACACTGAATTCCTTTGAAGTCGAACAAACAAGCAGAAACCTCCACTTAGCTTTGTGAAGTTGAACCATCAAGTGAACAGGCTGTCTCTGGCAAACAGATGAACAACGCAAATGGTACAAGTTTCTGCCAATTCGCATGATGAGAAAATGATATGCTGGCAGTGGCCTTGGTGTTGATGAAAAGAAATATGGAAAATGCTTTCTAATTTTAGAGCCTCTGTGAGCATTGAGTTAGGGGGGAGAAGTGTCGTTGGCTCAAATGTGCTGTTTTCTGTGGGCACTGGGATGAAACTCTGGTAGTGTTTGTTTTTAAACACCATCATATGACAGACGCGCTAATCTCCGTTATTAGGACTTGATGTCCTTAAACGGGTTGTCCAGATCTTCTGAAGGGAGTTTCTGTGCGGAGGTTATCACCTCCTGGACAGCTTCATTGTGCCTAAGTGCTCCGACATCACTTTGCTGGTTGACCTTCAACCACTCCTGGTTGAGGAATGGGAAGACGCTCCACAGCAAAATGTGACCACACTGGTGACAAGCATGAGGAGGAGAAACCATGCTGTTGTGGCTAGGTATGAATCTTCTAAAGGGTATGGCCCCCCAACAATGTGGCAAAAATAAATTGTAAAAATGGCCCAAAATATGTTGTTCAAATCACTGTTAAGCTTCCGCTGCAGTATGAGCGCTCCATTGCAGCTCCCCTCAACAGGATGTGAAACCAAGCCGCTGAGCTCCTGCTGCAGCTCATGTGTGATCACGGGCTGCACGATCAGTACAGCGACAGCACCAGTCTGCAAAGGAGCATAGCGCTTCTGTGCACCCCTGGTCATAGCAGTTCATGCAAACACTATTTCATAAACCAATGCATTGCTGTACATCTTTCCATCACATGGTTATGTACATAGAATTCAATTAATATGAGCAGGGGAAATTAGTAGTGCAGCTAGCTGTCTGACAGGATCCAAGCAGGAAGACATCACATGTTTATGTGGACAAAGCTTTTAGTTCTAGTTTCTGATGAGTCATTCTCTCTGAATGCATGATGTAAAAACCATGACAACTGTCCACAACATTGCACTAAATTTCATTTTGCATAAGCACCTAACAACATGTGCATCCAGGCTGCAATGTTGAGTTATTTTACTTTTTTGCATAATTTCCATGATAGTCTGCTGTAATGTACATAGTTTATTCATGACTGCACTGTTTATCCAAATTTTGTTTTGACATCACCCACTTGTGCTGAATTTGATATAACCTGTATGATTGTGATTGGATTTAAAGTTCTTTCATGCAGCTTTGACTTTTGGATATTAATTAAAATGTGACACATTTAAATTTGTGGTATTGAGAAAATGAGTCACAGCTAGTCATCCTACTTCAGAATACAAAAGTAAAAACTCCACCTGAAGTTTAAATATATTTCTGTTGGAGTTACCAAGTAATTGAAAGTGACATCAGTGTAATCGCTATTAATTTATTTAGATTAGAGCTGATTTCAGATCAGTTATCACTTTAAAACAGGCCCTAAAGTGACTAACTGATGATCAGTCCAATCAGAACTAATCCCTATTTCTTCAAACTCAGGCTGTTCAAAGGCTCTATCTATGGTTCCTTTAGAAACCCACTTCTGATAATGTGAAGCGTCCCTCTGAGTGACTCCAGATCAAATGGCAGAGTTACTGGGCCTCAGTGACAAAAAGGAAGGTGTGTACGACCTTCTGTCACATCATCGGTGATCGTTATCAAAACCAGGAGCTTCCCTCATGGTTGGTCACTGCAGGAGAAAGCCGAGCAGTTTGATTGGTACTATAAAAGTTCAAACACTCCGTGTGTGCATGAAGAGTGTGTTTAGACAGATTACAGAGTAAACTCTACAGAAACACTGCTGTAGCCTCCACCTCTGATTAACTCAGTGGGGGTGAGGGCTGCACAGGGACCAGGATGAAGAGGGCTCAGAAAGGAAAATAATAGTACAGAGAAGTAGGGCTGGCTGTGAGGGTGGGTGGACAACTTGATGACTTGGTGCACTTTGTGTGCGATGTGTCTGACTTCAAGTCTTTGTTTTAATGTGAATACACTCCAAAAATTGTCCGTCTTTACAGAAAATCAGCAATAAAACTGACGACACATCAGCTCGATATAACAAATCCTCTTCAACACTCCAGCACGTCTAAGATCACTAAGTTTTTAAATGTTCCCTTTTTGTTTCATATTTCTGTACTGTTACAGTGCTCACAGGGAGGCAAAAGATGATGGGGTGACTTGGACTTTATAAATATTTTCTGTTTCTCTGGCTGTGTAAAGCTATCATTGCAGAACTTGGCATTTTCCATTACAGCTTGACAGCTTCTCTCCGAGGTTTGAAAACATTGCCACATATTTTTCTCGAGCTCTTTTGGTCCTCAGCATCATCGCCGTGCAACGAAAAGCCAAGGCAACAAGCCCGATAATAAAAACTCCCATTCAATTAGATTACTGGATTATGTTAATAAAGAAATGGTTGCAAGCTAAATAATCATGGCCATGTTCTCAACTTTATATATCAAATTAAAAAGCCCAAATCAAAGCTTTATATAAAAATTACAGCAGCAAATTGGATAAACTGGACTTTTGTATCATTTGTTTGATCACTAGAGGAAAAGCACAGCATTTCTTTTTCGAGAAATGTTCAGTTCAGGGTCACTCCACACACATTTTGTTGTCCCTGTGCAACACTCGCTGACATGGCCCTTCTGACTTTCATTTGAAAAGACTTCATCTGGCCTCGGCCTCGGCTGCCCGCTGTCCCTGGCCTCTCCTTGGCCCCTGTCTCTTCCTGTTTCCTTGCATCAGCTCCATTTTTGTCTCACAGTGTCTGTGAAAAGCTCAAGTCACTCTGTGGCTCTAAAGCTTGAGCCGAGGAATCAATGAGTCACCGAGCCTCTTACTGTAATCACTGACCCATTCCCTGGCCACCATTTGGCCCCTGACCTCTCCTTCCTCAGCTCTGAGCCGAGAGCGTTTTTCCCTGCAGGTCCAGGTCCATGAGGTTGTAATGATTCCTGTTCACTTGGGTTATATAGCCTCTGAACCCACTCAGAATCCAGGAGTCTGGGCAGATTTTTCTCCCATTAATATCCACTGCTCTGACTTCAAAGTGCCGACCCGACTCATCCAGATGAACGTATCGAGTTCCTCAAATTTTAAACTGCTACATATTCCTGATTCGATCCAAACTGACCAGCATTTTGTGCTGAAGTTTCAGCATCCAGGCTGCACACCTGAGGGGATTCTGATAAATCATAACTTGGTTTGTCCAGATAGCTGTCTCCATGGCAACCCTCAACCCGTTGTGCATAGAATCTGCTGCACTGCATACAGTGGTATTGTGTGTTTCTCAGTATCTAAGGGCAACAATTATGAACACACTCACTCAGTCAATATGGAGTCACTTTTTCATGCTTGCACATGATTCCAGGACCTTGCTCTGTTAGGGTTGACAAAAGCAAAAGGTCTGCACATCATTACAGCAGTTTTTACTTCTAGGTCGTAAAAGAACAAATTTATAAACAACAGACTGAAAGCAGAGAAAACTATTTACCTAATTAGGATTTATGCATTAAATCAAGTTACTGGATGCTCTTTACTGCTATGTAGGCTGTACTTAAATGTTTAAGCAGCTTTAATTTATAATGTTATTTACAATAAGAACATTCTCCCTGAGAAGCTGAATACCCAATCTATCTGTGACTCAGAGTAATTTACTCCAGATCGGTGTCTTCTGCAGTGACAGCTCATGGCATTCTTTCTAAATACTGCAGGTCATGAAACATCCATTTACAAATACACATTTCTATTACACACGTAGTGATTCACTACACTGTGATGTGAATGGAGGTTCCCAAACAGGCGTCAATTCTGCAAATGTCTCATGTATCCAGATCAGAATGAGTATTGTGTGTGTAGCTTTAAATCTATTAAACGTTTACTTGTTTCTGATTCAAATCGGATCATTTTCAGACCAACTTGTGTTTTCAGAAAGTATTGAGTTAGGAGCGTTCACGAGGTTTGATTTATTGCAGAATGCAGTGGAAAACTTGGAGTTTTCAGGTTTTGATGCTGAATAAAGTAATGAAAACAGTGACATCTGAACAAAAAACATGGTATTATTCTAAAGTCTTATAGAAACCCATAACAGGCAGATTAAAATACTTAAAACTTGCTCTGATCAAAATAATTGTTGGGTCACAGCAACATGTGAAAGTTCAGACCTGGACCACCCGTCTTCTATCTGTGTCTGGTATCACTGAACAATAAACAAGAAAGAGCAAATCTGTGTTGTGCCCTTCAACATTCGTGTGTCCAACTTCTGTCATTCAGCCAAAGGTCACACCAGGGGTGTTTTCATCAAGCAGGATTCAACCGCTGCCTCTGCTGAAAGCTTTGATTCCAACACCCCAAAAACGTGTTTTATCAGCAGCTCTTTAAACACATTTAATTGACAATTATCAAGTTTATCTGTGCTGCAGCTCAGGCACCAGTCTTGGTCCAGCACTGGAACTGTTTTGCTGTAATAAATGTATCTGAGTCAAACATGATAATTATTAAAACAGCAACAAGATTCAATCACTACATATTTCCTCCTTATCTCAACACGTCTCACTCTGTCTTATTGTTATAAATAAGTCAGGATTTAGAGCAGCAGATACAGTTCACATTTTTAATTTTAAAAAAGTGCAAAGAAAAGAGAACAAATTTGGAAATAGTGGACAAAAACCAGTCATTGTTTACTTTCTGAGGAGCCTAGATTAGGAAGTGCATTAGGTGGTTAAAAAGATTTTGTTTATCGTGGTGTTTAGTCAGTGGGATGAATAATGAACTCAAATTATTCCTTTCTTTTGAGGTCCGTTGCTTTGAAGCTCAGTGGGCTTTAAAAACTTTGGGATTTGAGGAAAATTTGCCAGGTAGAAGCCTAATTGCACTTCCAAGGCCTGGCTTGGTTTTTATTTTTTAATATTTAACTACCACAAATTATCCAGCATGGATTAATAACATCTTTCTCTGCCAGAGATTTATTTTTAACTGATACCATGCTTACAGAAGCAGAGCAAACTCAGGTGTTTTTGTATACCGTTGCTTCTATTCCCAGCATGCGCATTAAATTTAGATCTAAACAGACTCGTTATATGGATTATAAATGTGTGGGAGATCACCGCAACGCGCAAAGAGACCTGTAAACAAATCCAGTCCTAGCCATTCTGGCCGTTTTTGTTTCATCAATTTTCTGCGTTTCCCCATCCAATAATATTTAATCTTTATAATTTGTTTTCCTCTTCTCAAAACCAAATTATACTTGAGTTTCCTTGTCTCCAGTCAGAATCTTCTTAGCATAATGAAATCAGAAAACTCATAGCCTTCTCTCTGCATAATCAGGAGTTATTTGTGCATTTCGGAGTGGGAGGATTGTCAGTGTGACCACTTTACTGACTTAATTGTAAGATTCAGGCGTAGCGGCCTGCTGTCTTCACAGATATGTACTGCAATAAGCACTGGTCTGCTGTTGAGGTGGGGGGGGACTATAAGACATCACCAGTCAGAGCTATTTTGCATGTGTTCAGGCACACGCCTTCTAGAAGTTAAAGTAACGGGACAGTTATGAAAGGTTTGCTTAGATTACATCTAACAGCACAGATAAAGTTTAAATTCAGTGACTATAATGTGATAATAATGTGACATAATTAGATGTGGATGAGTCATTACTTCTGTTTGCTCTTAGATAATGGTAATTGTCAGGCAAAGGCAACGAGCACAGTTAATGAGTGGGGAGGTGCAGGGAGATGGAGGTTTATCAAGTGAATAAAGACCAGGTCTGTGTGGTTTAAGAGGTCAAATAAATATAGAAAAGCATTTACGTGAATGTGTGTGTGTGCATAAAGGTGTAATCTGTGTACTGGTTTCAGTCCTGGACCTCCAATATTTTTGTCCCAAGACCAGCACTGTTACTATCTAGTCCTAACAATAAAACCTAACTGTCTTACAGCTTTATATTGCAATAGTGCACAAGATTGAGCTAGTAGTTCAGTTGGACCTGCAGAGCGTTGGGGATTAGATTACAGGTGTTTGAGCCTTAATGACGTAAATGCAGACCTTTTGACATTTAAAAATATTTCAAACGTTTAGAAAAGAGGATAATTTTTAGGCCAAATGTCTGATTTTAGCCAAAATGTCTCTTCACTAGAGGCTCACAGATCTGCTGCAGGCTGATGAATGTTAATAGCATTAGCATGAAAAGGCCTGCAGTTTCTATGAACTTGTGGGTATTATGCAAACCTAAATAGCTTAAAATCCTACAAGGTTATCTTATTCTGTTTAATTTATAGTCAAAAAAGGTGAAGCTCTGTTTTAGCAACTAAGAGAACGTGCTGCCTCACTGGTGAGATAAAGGAAAGGTGGAGGAGGGGTCATGAATTTAACAAACATTTCTTTAAAATTTGTGTGTTTATTTACCATTTTGAAATATAAAATTTTTACTGGATAGTCATTTTAAAAATGGTTTTGTATTGCCATTAAACTTAAAAATAATGCTGCAACCTGGCTGAATAGCTGCAGTGTTGGTCTTGTGCCAATAAATAAATAAAATAAAATCTTAGGGGTCCAGGACTGAAACTAGTAGGGCAATTACCAATGGTGCAAAAGGCACACCCAGACTCACAGCCTCGAATAGGAAAAAGCACAGCATGTCCACTGGCAAGCAAATAAACCAGCAGGATCACAATAAAGGTAAGTGTCTTTTTTTCAGCAGGAAGAGTTGACTTGCCCCTCTAAACTGAGAAATGGCAGCAAAAAGAAGACAAATCAAGCACTGAGCTGAGTATGGTCCTACATATCCCATTAGGACTAACAAGCATTCTTGACTTTCTCTTGACATTGGCCAGTTCTCTTGTCTGAGTCATGCCTAATGTGAGCATTTGAGAGTATACTAGATGGTTTAAAGTCCCGGCAGTTAAGACTAGCAGTGTAAACATGCAGCCTACCGCCATCTGTTTGTTTACGATCCACGATTTGATTGTGTCTAACTCTCTTTTTAGTTCCGTTGTAATTGAAGCTCCCTAGAGACTGCTCAGAGAGAGTGGCCTTACTTTTAAAGCAGCGTATCCGAAGAACGATAGAAGCTTAACCTGCTTAAACTTGTCTTGTTGATTCTTTCCATGCTGTGATTGGTTAGCAAGAAGATTGTGTTTTATGCTGTGACATCCCGCGTAATGTTAGTAGAGATTTGCATCTAATCCTGCATTATTTACAATGTGCTGTTGAATGACTTGTGTCGAGACTCAGACTGTGTATTCTATCCCTGCTTGTATCTGTCTTCCTCTCAGACATGATCTTAATCTGATTCCTATTGCACTCACGGATCTTTTGGGTCTCCCCCACCACCCTCTTTACCAACAAGAGTCTCCTTGTTTAATCTATCATTTAAGAGCATTAGTTAGAGAGGAACCTATTGGGAAGGAGAAGAGAGAGGAAAAAACCAGCCAGTCTGATCTTCTTTCTTTCAAGTGTCTTTTTCTCTGCGGGGGAAAAAAAAAACCTCTCAGCCCTTTCCGGAGGTGTTGAGCTAAAAAGGTTAGCAATGATTTAGCATTTTAGAGTGGAGAAATCGGAGACATTAAAAGCACTGGTATGCAGCAGTACATATTAAGATTGGATTCCTTTGGAGTGAGGTGAATCAAGGAGCAACGGAAGAAACGTGGATGTACTGCAGAGTTATAAAAGGCCTGGACATCAGGGTGTTGGTGATTTGCCTGTTCTTATGTTCCATTTTCTTATGTCTAATAGATTTGCTGCTCAAGAGCTCAAATAGCTCAATTGCTCATAACATGAATGATTGAATGCATATGTGGGTGCGTGCTTAGATGTTGGTGTAGTTGGTGTACATGTAAGCGGCTCGTGTAGGTGATATCTTTGCTTTCATCTCCGGGGGGCCTCAGCAGCTCAGATGTCTGCACCATGATGGACAGGGCCCAAGTGCTTTTCCCAGTATGCCGCTGATCCCGTCAGATCAACGTGAAATGTTGATAGTGCGGCAATCGGGAAGTCGAAGGCTGTTTGGTTGGGTGTTCCTTACAGGCAGTTCAGCTCATTGATTTGCGCCATGATTTTTAAGGGTTTGAATTTCCTAACGATTCACCTGCAGCTCTTTTCCTCTTTGACCAGAAAGACCATACCCTTGGGATATCACTATACGCCTTAGAGATGTCTAGACGTTCTCGGACAATTGAAAAAAAAACAGCTCTCTCTGTGCAGTGTACCGGCAGGCTATATCTAACAGGCCAGTGATATCAGAGACTTTTTATAAATCAAAGGAAAGACCCAGACTAGTAGTGGCTGAGCTAATACTGACTCCGTTCTTGTGACTCACCCTAAAAACTACCCTGGATACAAATTATTCTTTAAAATATCAAATTATCTGCTATTTATCAGCCATTTTTGGGCATGCAGTAGCATGAATCTGATTTGAGCCATTAGAGCATCAGCTCTGTTTTAATAATGATATGTCCTCTGAGTTGAAAGAGGAATCGGGTATCTGGGAGATGAGATCAGCCTCACTGCAAGAGGTGTCTGATAATTGTGCATGACTTCTACAATGAGCACAAAGAAGACGAGACGTTGGGTGGGCGGATAATAGCCGGGGACATCAAAGCATTAGAGCAAACTTTATGTACATGCTGCTTTTTGCTATTGTTGTTATCAGAGCAGCTGTTTCACTCACGCAAACCGCACCCACTTAAGTAATGCTCTGATGACGAGGTGCCTGCTTGAATTAGCGACTTCAAAGGGATCATAGTGAAGTGCTGTAGAGTGGTGATGCTGCACCACACAGCAGGCAAACCACTATATTTGGATGACACGACCTCTGAGACCAGGGGTGCTTTTTTTTCCTTCCTGAGAGCCATTAGCGGAGCCTGAAATAAGTTCGTCTGGTTCTGTAATGGCTTGTCGCCACAGGGACATGAGGTTGTTCATTGGAAATCTTAAACAACGGACAAGGTCTTTTGGCCCTGTCTGACTCGGGAGTGAGCAGAACTGGATTGGCTATTATCTTACAGAGGGCTGCAGCAGAGGAGCTTCATGAGGCCGCAAGCAAAGCTCAGGTGCACGGCCGCACACAGAGGAAATTGAGCAAACAGGACATAAGTGAGATGGAGGGCTGTCTCTCTCTGTGGGGTTGCACTTCCAAACCATCCCCTACGATTGAGTCTCCACTCTTCCCTGCTACTTTCCTCTCCTTCTGACATCTCCTCTAGTTTTATCTCCTCCACTGTCATTACACAAATCATTTACCCAAGATTAAACGAATGGTAGTAAAAGACAAGTCCTTCAAGTTTCTTTGTATAATCTAAGCTGCTGGTATGCTCAGCTGTCTAAATATGACATTCTGACATAGCTAAGGGTGGGAGGCCACAACTTGACTAGCCAGACGCAACAGTGTGAGCTGAAACACCCCGAGGTGAGTGAATAAACAGGCAAGGCTCGATCGCTGCCTGTGTTGACACGACAGAGAGGCAAGTCAGAGAGCAGACAGACAAGCCCCTTTATGGTGGCCTAGCTGTGTTTACGCCCTTCTACCCTGGCACATAAAAGAAATGAATTTTAATTAGAATTAGCAAGTAAATAAACATGTACCTGATTCATGTGAGTGGTGTAGCTGCTCTCAGCCAGGGGAGTGATGTAGGGATGAGTAGTGCTTTATGATGGACATTGATACTGAGAGTAAAGGCCATGATTCTGTTTTCTGTGAAGCACTTTGTGATTTTTTCTGTGAAAGGTGCTATATAAATAAACTTTACTTACTAAACTTTACTAGGTGTCAAAAATGTTGCTATATAGCAGGAATGGCACAAGAAGCAGAGTAATGCACGGGAATTATATTCTTCATATCACAATGTAAGTACAAAGTTTTATCTATTTTATTCATGATCAGCATTTTGACATGAGTTTTGTTGTGAGAACAGTGAGTATAAATCAGGCATTAATGTTGTATATCGTTGGAAGCAGTCAACACTTGTTTTTCTCCCACAGGAAACACCAGTAGTTCACTGGGCTGTGACTGCACCATATTGTGAATGGCACAACAGACTAAAGACAAAATAAATCTGGAAAACTTGGAAGCAAATGCAAAGATATTTCAAACACTTTTTGACTAAACTGCAATGGAAATTTGACACAGATGTTGCAATTTATTTAGTTTTGACCTACAATAAAACATCATAATTACAAATTCGATTTGAGACCTAAACTAAAATCACAGTTTTGTCTCTCCAACTACTCATCAACAGTCACAGCCCAAAGAGAAGCCGGCCTAAATCGGCTTCACAGCTTCCCTTACTCCTCCTTTTAGCACGACTAGAAAATTGTTACATTAGGCCCGTTTCCACTGTAGGAACTTCGGGGTAATTTTACCGGAACTTTGAGGCGCGCAACCATTTCCATTATGTGGGGAATTTCGAGAGCGCCATCTTCAGGGCCATTTCAGGGACCAACGGAGTCCCTGATCAGGGGCAGGTAGTCGGTTCGGCCCGAGAGATTTCCGGAGTGGGAAATGTGGTTAACTCGTGCTGATTGGTTGTGGGATGAAGGAAAATCATGAAAGCAGACGGCGCCGAGATAAATTACCTGTGTGTTGTTGTCGGAGCTTGCAAAATGACCGTGTCTTCGAGGTTGGATTAGTTCGTCATGAAGTATACTCATCCTTCTGTTCAGCACTCCCATCACTATGGATAAAAACAGCAAAATACACCGCAACCATCGCTTCTTTGTCCATTGTTTATTTATTTATTATTCTCCGCTTCCTTGTCTGTTCACGCCTTTACGCTTGTCAGTGACGCCGATGCTGACGTCTTACAAAAGTTCCGGAAAGGTGGGGGCTGTAATGGAGACACAACAGCTGAGAGGACCGAGCCACAGGAATGTCCCGGTCACTTTCCCCCTCACAGAAATTACCCCGAAGTTCCGATAGTGGAAACGAGGCTATTATCATAAAAATGCTGATGGAAGGCTTCTCTGCACTGGAAATGAGTAATGTAATGAAAAAGTTGTGTGAAGCTACGCTCATTATAGCAGCTGCGTGCAGATGCTACATCCCCAAGCAAAATCAGACCATATCAATATTTACTTTCCACTCTCTGACCCTGCACTAACTACCACTTGAATTTTAAATCAGGCATAACTCCAGTCATGATGGACTCACGTAGCTCCATGGTATAACAATGAGATCAGTTTGGCTTTGGCGTATGGATTCTCTCTCTACTTTCTCAGGTTGGTTTCTACATTTTATGTTTCCTCTTTCATCCTGTTGTCTCTTTTTGTGTGCACAGCACCACTGTCAAGATTTATTAACTCCTGTGAGTTGTATTGCCTATAATATACCAGATCAATCCTCATTAGTTATTGTTCAGCAAGGCTTAGAGCAGGAGAGGAGAGAAAAAAAGGAGAGCCCTGTCAAAAGATATCTATGGCCGGTCAGTTCAATAGAATCTCAGAGGAACTGATGGTTGCTGCAGTCGGTAAGACTTGGAGAGAAGATTTCGGAGCCTTTTGGCATAGAAATGTTCTTAATGAATCTTTGAGCTGAGTGTTTAGATGTACTTCTGCAAAACTTACACACAGACTACATTATTTGCACATGCTTAATTGATTGCTTCTATTAACAAATCACATGGCAGCAACTGAATTCATTCAAGCACCTAGATATGGTGAAGACAACTTGATCAAATTCAAACTGAGCAAGAAAGAAAAAGGTGATTTAAGTGAGTCTGAACCTGGTATGGTTGTTGGATCCAGACAGGCTGGTCTGAGTATGATCTATTTTCACCCACAACCCAAAAAAAAAAGAGAACGTTTTCAGTAAACAAATGTTTGTGGATGAAAATGCTTTGTTTAAGTCAAAGGTAAGAGGAGCAGACTGGTTTAAGATGGCTGTACTGTAGATATCATCTCTGAATGCACAGCACTTAACACCTTTAAGAAGATGGACCATAGCAGCAGAAGGCAGGTAGAAGATGCTCTTCATCTGCTTCCAAGGTGCATTGAGAGGGAAAACAATACAAGAACATAGTGGCTTATTACTGAAAGAAATCATTTTATTGTATTTAAAAAACACTGTTGACCAACACATTTTGGCTTATGGCCTTCATCAGGGTCATATACTATATACAACAAGAGCAGACCACACTAGGTGCCACTCCTGTCAGCTAAGAACAGGAAACTGAGGCTACAGTTCATACAGGATCACCAGAACTGGACCAGAAGGGACTGAACCATTATTTCCTGGTCTGATGAGTCTCAATTTCAGCTGCAACATCCAGATGACTGCGTCAGAATTTGGTGTCAAACTCAAAAGGTTTAAGAAAAGAAATAACAACATAAAAACATGGATCATCCTGCTTTGTATCAATGGTTCAGGCTGCTAATGGTGTGATGTTGTGAGGGGATATTTTCTTTGGGTCTCTTAGTACCAGCTGAGCATCGTTTAAACGCCACAGTCTATCTGAGTATTGTTGCTGACCATGTCCATCCCTTTATGGCCACATTGTCAGATGGCTACTTCCAGCAGGGTAATACTCATGTCACAAAGATCATCTCCAACTGTTTTGTTGAAGATGACGATGAGTCCACTGGACTCCAGCAGTCTCCACTACCAGATCTCAATCCAGTAGAACCTTTGCTATCATGTCAATATGAACCAGAACCTCTGGAGATGTTTCCAAATGTTTCTAAAGTGGCTGGTGAGTGTAAATGTATCACAGTATATAAAGTGTAAATGACTGGTGATTGGTAAGTCAGTTAATCAGCATATTCTAGTCGAAGCACAAAGGGGAATTCCAGCAGGGCTGATTCTTCCTGATGAATCCGTAAGCGAAGGTGAGCGTGACTGAACATACAAAAGTCTGAAGCGTTGCATTTTCACTCTGCGTTTATCTTACGAGGAGCTGAGCGGTTATGCAGGTTGAACAATTTTGTCATGCTAAATTTAACGTTTGCTTGATTCCTCTGTACCTCTCCGGAGGCAACTCAGTTGCAACAAAAGCTTCAGCAGCTTGTCCCTCATTACATCTGTGTCTGTAATGAGGGGGGATTACGTTAAAGCTCATCTAAAGCACAAATGTGTTCTCGCGCAGTAAGTAGACATGTCACCGCGCTAAAGCCAATCAGCGCTATGAATTACTCCACGACAGGCAAATAAGTAGAGCTCTGCGGTTTATTACCTCACCTATTATTGTAAACAGATATCCAGCTGGTCCTGCAGATGAGCCTGTTACGTCCCTGTGTGTGAAGTTAAAGGCAGCATTAGGTGTAGAAAGAGAAAAGAACATCTAAAACAGACAGCTCTTTTCCCCCCACTGTGAATTTTCCAGCATGTTAATATTAATGTTGCCATCTTTTAAAGTGCTATTGAATGGAAAAGAGGCAAGGTGTAGGATGGGGAATTTAGAAAAGCAGCAGATAAAAGAGTCAGAGTGAGCAGCTCATTTTCTTTTCATTTAGTCCCAAGCGGTGATTTTGTGGCTCCAATCGATGCTAGGTGATAAATAAATAAAACAAACATAATGTGAATCAGTTTCTTTCAGATGAGCACGCATTAGCGATATAGGCCTCTCCATCTCTCAGCGTGAGGAGAGGGAAAGGAGATTCTGTGGCCTGTCTCCTGATAATGGAGGGTTTATCACAGCAAATAAAGCAAACCCTTGTTTCCCCGTTTGCTTAAGCTTGATATTTTGTACGGCATCACCAGCAGCAGCCTGCAGAAGTTTTCCTGTGAATAGGGTGTTAATGTGAATGCTAAAAACACACACCCTGGGAGAGCATGTGTTTATGAATACTGTTTACTGACACTATGATCCCCCAGCTCTTGTATGCAGCGAGCAGAAATATGCGACGAGAGGAAGAAAACTTGATTTTCATCTCATGCCTCGTTCTCCACACTTGTCTCACTCTTTCCTCCTTAACCAAGCCAAGAAGAGATGCAGAGTGCAAGTATCAGAATGCAAATTATGAATCATTAAGAGAAGCAGGACATTAATATTTCATCGGCCTCAGACCACCAACAAGTGTTGGAGTGGATTCAGCGAACAGACGTCTGCTGCTTTTATGCAGCATGGGATGAAATCATGCACAACCGCACCCTGCACCACAATGTAAATATACATGTGCTTAACCCCACAAACACACACACACACACACACACACACACACTCAGACACACACAATAAACACAGACCCTCTGGAGAAATTTTAATTGCTGTCTGCTGGAGGTGACGCGGTGAGGGATCAGAAATCAACCCTCCAGCAAAGTCTTCTTCGCTCTCTTTCTCTCGTTTCTCCAAAACGCTCACTGCTCTCTCACCTCATCCCTTGAGCATAATTACTGCTCTATCTACAGACAGAGTATTGGTTTCCTCTAACTAAAGAGCAGCAGGCTCCTGCTTCCTCCTATCACTCTAGACCTTAGCTCGGTCGCCTCTCCTAATCATCCACTAAAAGCCTGGAACTATATCAAAGGGGATTTGTGTGTGTGCGTAAGTGTGTGTGTGTGTGTGTGTGTGTGTGTGTGTGTGTGTGTGAGCGCACGAGCGAGCAAGAGAGAGTTTGAGTGTATTTGCTCACTTGGTGCGTCTGTACGAGCATTTTGGGTGCACTCATTTGTGTATGTGTGTGCATGTATGCACACTTTCCTCCCCTCACACGCTGGGTATTGTGCTTCAGATCAAAGCTATAAACCCCTCTGGGCTTGACACACTCTAGCAAGGCTGCTGCAGTGTTGACTTCGAGCCGCAGTAATTCTGCTGATACTGTATGCTGCTATTAAAAAAAATCTTGAGTGGGAGAGTGAGATTTTTTTTTTCCGATACAGTGGGGATCACAGATTTCTCCCATTGTTCTGCGGAGGTGGTGCAGATGTACATGTTGATGCGTTTGGAGAGTTATTGGTCCAGTGGGGGGAGAAGAAAAAAGTGCAACGTGTTCAGTTATCGATCTCACCTGTCACATCTCTCTGCTGAAACTTTCCCCAAGGGTAGTGGGGATGTCATGGTTTCTAGGGAGGCTGAGCGCTTTGCTGATGCCAGTTGATGAGTCCAAGGAACCAAAAGAAGGAGGGGAAAAAACTTGAATGGCTACAGCTTCACTCCACAGGGAATACAACAATACTCAACAGAATGTCCAACAAGAGAGACAAACTTTGTTAGACTCCTCTGGGAAAGTGTGACTTTGTTTTATTTTCAAACCTTAAGTCTGTACCTTACTGAACTGCGAATGTTAGTGATTTGTTGGAGATACAAAATTCAATTGGACTCACAATCAGTACTTTAGGCTGGTATGGAGCGGTAAGCAGTTCTAGGACTTCTAAATTTAACCCCTCAGTGTACAGGGAGGTTTTTCCCCACGTTCAGTCTGTACTGGGATGTTTTTTTTGTATTACATCAAGATCATTTTGAGCTTTCCCCTTGGCCATAGTTGCCTTCTATGCGAGCAGCGCATGGTGGGAGGTGCGAAGGAGGAGGGGTGAGGGGAAACGCAGGTGAATGGGAGAACTCATCTGTCATCCATCATATTTGGTGACTCCAAGAGGGTGAAACGCCGGATGAGAGAGGAAAAGAGGAAGAAAATGATCACAGCTGAGCTTTTGAAGATGTTGACATATTTTCAGATAAAAGGTGAGAGAATATTGTTAAAGTATTATGGGTTTGTTGAGGCCATGGCTGATACCGAGAATAAATATGTTTTACAGAAGGAAACAGTAATAAACTGATCTAAAAAATAAATAAATAATTTAAAATAAGTATTCAGAAAAAAGACGTTATTTGTGCCTTTCCGAATACCATACAGTATTTGGCTTTGGCTCCACCCCTAATTAGCACATAGCTATGGTGAATTCATGTACTGAAAAAACAATTAGATTTTTGAGTTTCAGACCAGCCGATCACCAATTAGACCAAATATGCTGATTATTGGCCAATTCAGATCATCATCTCTTTTTTTAAAGGACATTATACTGTAAAAGATTTAAGCACTTTTAAAACCTTTGAAAATACCGTAATAAAATTCAAGCAATTCCAATGATTTTAAGCACTTGTTAGAACCCAGAAATTTGATTCAATTGTCTTTTTAAAATGTTGTTACTAAGAATATTCACTTCATTTAGGAACTTTTCCAAATAAGCTTGCAAAGACAAAAGACCCATGAGGTCGAGATCCCTACTTGAACATCTCAAGACGTTGTGAACACGGCCATGCAGGCACTGTTTGTATTTAGTTACAGCACTATGAAACACTGGATGTACTGAGAGAAATCCCAGCCTTGAGGGAAAACAGACTCAGTGATGACTATTTTACAGCTGGTGATGGGGGGGGGGGGGGGGGGGGGGGGGGGGGGGATTTCATGGAGGGCTAAATTAAATAAACATGCTCTTCTTTGGCAATTCTAGTTAATCCTGTTTATAGTTAAAATTTGGCGTTTTAGGTTTCATTGGACAAAATGTTGGTCCCTGTCCCAGATGAGATGAGATGATGCGCTGATGGACGGCTGACTGAGGCCTTTCAGGCAGTTCAGGTCACACAGGTGCTCCCATTTCTCTTTCAGGTGATCCTTTTGTTCAGACCAACCTTTGTTTATGATCCACAGGAGATCAGGAGCACTTTAGGCAGAGAACGATGACTTTTGGCATCTCTGAAAAAAATTCCTTTCTCCTAATCAATCTCTTAATCTTTTTTAGTTTTTTTTTTGTTATATCCTGGGAGCCTGATGAATAATGGATCAGATCGCGACCTTTACGGCTCTCGTTCTTGCCTGGCTCTATGACCCTTTTGATCTTGAGTCGCTTTTGACACTGGAGCACCAAGAGACCTGAAGAAGTAAAGAGCCTCTGATGGACAATACTCCACACAACCTGCCACTCTGATCACAGAAATGATAGTATTTCTTGTGAAGTGAGTCCAACACCGATTCCAGCTACTGCAATGGGAAAAAAAGGGGGCAGAAGCAAAGTGAAAGAAACTTGATCTTTCAACACCAGTTCCTCATAATACCACTTGGAACAAAATTCATTTGTTTGCTGTGGCTCTGAATATTTGGTGAAAAAACTAATATGACAGCCTTGCACCTCTAAGTGAGGTGTGATAGCAGCAGCGTGAACATAAACTAAAATATCACACTTGTGTCTTTTCTTTCAGCATCCTGAGCCATATGCCTTTGTTCGCAGGTGACAGCGCCTCCTCTGTACTGGATAAGAGCGAAAAATAAAAGAACAGCTTAAAATAGGACCGCAGTTTTGATTTGACAATCATGCTCACCTCTAATCATTTGCATTGCCTTGGTCTGACCCTCCGCTTAGCAATGCATAACAAACCTTTCAGTCAAAATGTTGTTTTTTTGCACCGTTCGCCCTTTCTCTTCCTTTGCGTGTGAGGGGATGTCTCGCAAGGAAGCCTTCAGTAACAGCCCACACTTCAGAGAAAGGGTGAGTTTAAGAGAAAAGTGCAAGACAAAAGGTGAAAAAGTGAAAAGGAGAAGCTACAGCTGCCACTGTAACTCCTGGAGGGGAGATGATATACTGATTAAAACGTGATGTAGAGCCCGGGAAACATTGATCACACAAAACACTCTTAACCTCGGCCACGGGAGTCCCAAGATGCGGTGGATATTAAAAAAATCATGAGGACTCATTCCCCTCTGTTAGGTCAGGGCTGAGGGAAGTGAAGGTGTGAGAGGGGAGAAACCGTGGGACGATGGATGGAAGGAAGACTAAGTGCTCCTGCCAGGCGGAGCGTGAAGTAAGGTCGGCAGAGCTGCGTGAGAGTGCTGAGAAATGGTGAGGTGAGAAAAGGAATCCCTCATTCCGTGACTTTAGGAGAAGAGCTCACAGATCCTTGACTGAGTGGCTGGAACAAATCCAGATTGATCTAAAATTATGATTAGGCTCAATAACATGGACACATCAGATCCTAGACTTCAACTTGCTGAGTTTATAGCCATCCATCTAGTCTTTTTACACCGCTCATCCAAGGTCGGCTCTCTGAGGTAACGGGTCCAGGAGGGAAACCCAGATATCTCTCTACCCAACAGTCCTGCTACATTTAGGAATACCAATGGATTCCCAAAGAAGACATCTCTCCTGGGTCAGTCCATGGGTCTCCGTCCATGAAGCGTGCCATTAAAACCTCAGAAAGCATCCTAATCAGATGCTTTAACCACCTCAGCTTATCCTGCCAATGATGAGGAGCAGTGACTCTACTCTCAGATCCCCCAAATGACAGAGATCCTCACTTTCTAAGAATGAGTCTGGCTTCCCAACAGAAGAAACTCAGCCTCTTATCTGTCACAATCTAACTCTGGTGACCATTGGTGATGGTTGGAATGTAGACCAACAAATTGAAAGCTTTGCCTCTCTGCTCAGCCTCTTATTTACAGAGACCCTCATTACTGTGCTCCAATTCATCGGTTCATCACTTGTTGTGCACAAGACACCAAGACTTAAACTCACCTTCAAACCAGAGGAAGAATTCCATCCGTTTCCAGTTGAGAAAGCATTTCCATTCTGTAATTCTGTCTCATAACAAGTGACAATGAAGCCGTAGTTAATGAATCGCTGTTTGCGGTCCCAAATTGCAGGGAACTAACTAGTGAGTCATTTTAGTGCAGATGGATTCATTTTCTCCCACTCTGTTTCCCATTTTAAATGCCCACACGGAAGCAGAACAGACAGTCTACCACCTGTGTCACCCTTCTCAGTAAATTGTACTGAGTGATCAGTTGCAGAAAAGGTGTATTTGACAGCTAGAGAAAGAGAGAGTTGCACACAAACCAAGTGGTGAAACTCAAACTTAAGTCGCTGTGTGGGTGAGAAAGTTAAAATGTGTTTGAAGTGAAATAAAATCAAAAAATCCTGCAGGAAATGTTCTGGTTTAGAGGCTCTGATATTCTGCACCTTTCAGGAGAATCCTGGACTCTTCAAGATAAATAAAATCTATTTGATGCTGAGTAGCACAGCACATAAATGCACTCCTTTTACAAATGGGATCATAGTTCTAATGGGGTTGACAGAGCTACCAGAAAGTGTCGCTGCCCCCGAGTAAATGACTGACAATTTACCAAAGTTGTTGTTGTTGCTGCTGCTGTTGAGCCCTGTGATCTTTGCGATCACGTCGAAGCGTAGGAAAACGGAAGGAGCAAATGGATTTTAGGAGAAAGGACAGCTCTTAGATTTCCACTCACAGCTGAAGCCACAGGCCGCTGAACCTGGCTGGGTGACAGATGCTCATTGCTATCGAAACATGGCATCTCGAATTCAGTTGCAGCTTCGTGTGAGCCGAAAGAGTCTGTTTTTTCCTGCACCGACACACAGAACCAAAAAGCTCTTCTAAATCATTATAAAACAATGTGTGTGGAAGGTTACGCACCTTTAAATATGGAGCGCAATGCCGACACACCTTTTTTGAGTGTTTCAGCATGAATTTATTTTAAAAAGTAACGCTGTTATGCAGGAAACCTTACGGTGAAACATTTTTCACAGTGACTTTCAAATTAACTTTTCACAGCTGAATCATTTTTAGCTAAGTTATTTGTGATATAATTGGAACTTTCTCCTGTCTGAGAAGGAAAACACAAACTATTTTTAAACTGACAAGCTAATAAAACCCCTAATGTTGCCTTGTGTTAATGACCAGCCCCGCGGCCCTTGTCGTTTTTATTCCGAGCGCCATATGTTGCCACTTTGTTTCTGCTTAGTCCATCCACTCCTTGAGTTAAGATCCTGGAGAGACAATTTGTGCAGTCCATTAAGGGCTGATGAATTGGATTTAGATCAGCAAACTGGTGTGAATGGAAGGTCTAAACACACAGGCTGACAGCCGCCCACCCAAGCCCTTCCAACTCCACAATATTGGCTCCTGTTTCACAGCTACAGAGCTCATGGCTGTGTTCACAACATCAACACAACGGAACACTGGCAGTTTCACTGACTGACATCCATGCTATGCTTGTAAAAAGGGGTTGTGCTGGGAGCATTCTGTTTATTTCAGACAAGATGCGCTTTAATCTCATCAGCGTGCCACTGAATGATGAGGTCTCAAAGAAACACAGACGACAAAACTAGAGTTATGTTGCTAATGTAATCTTGTACATCCAGTGAGCAGCTTTTAATGTAATATCCAGGATGAGGAACAGCTTGACACTTACATGCTTTTGATCTGCCGGTGCTGTGTGCTGCCTTGAGGTTTTTTTTCTTTTCCATAGCAGGTGAATGAAATGATGGTGTAAGAAAAAAAAATTAAAAATAACTGAACAATTATTCCTCAGAGAATGCGTCACCACAAAGACTTCACATCCACAGGAAATATCATGCAAGTGTTCATGTTTAAGCCCCCCAAGATGATATATGTTTAAAAGATTTTTACTGACATATTCAGCTAAAGAACGCATGAAGGTGATGAAGACAAAACCATTTTTTTCCTGTATAAATCATTTGAAGTTGTTTTGTGTTAGTTTGGTTGTGGTTTCAAGCACCTGCAGTGTCGAAACAACTCTTGGGGTGGAGTAAATTTGCAGACACTCTTGCACTCTGTCTTCTGCAATACTTCACACTTACAGTGGCTCCTTGTCAAAAAAACTGACAAATATAGCAACATTTTCTGGCGCTACTGAAGACTTTTGATACTCTGATATATAAACATATAATCATAGTCCTCCCAACAAGCAGTAGGAGCTGCCATAGGCCTGTTTTTTGTCCTTAAACACTTGCAGGACCCAAGTCCTCATGAAACAGTATCCCTTCCCCTCCTAGCTGCAGTTAAAGCCGAGCATGTTCATCCCTCAATGTCCAGACTGCAAATGAGCTGCCTGAATTCACTGCTGGCTGATAGCCCTGACTAAAAGAAAACATTAGCAACTAGTAATGTTTTCTGTTTTTGGTCACTTTTGCTAGCTCCAAGCTTGACTAAAGGAGGGGGGTTGGAATTGTTACAAAAAATAACCACAGTCAAACTGTAAATGACATTCCAATAACTGAACTAGTGTCCATTCTAGCAGACACTGAGCTGACAGGACAAATCGATGACGGTGTGTTTCCTACCCTTAGAACAACATCTGTCACAAAAATGTCACAGTGGTTCATGCAAACACTATTTTATAAACCTTTACATCATCGTTTGTTTTGCAATACAAAGTTTTAAATATAAATCTGTAGTTTTTAGAGCACAGCAGCTGTCACCAGTGCAGCCCGGGACACTTCCAGCAAGAATATTTCTATTAGGTTAATAGTGTAAAGATAAAGGAATTGTAAGGGCGTATAATGTAATGTTTACCAGAACTTTTGTGGTATTTTTAGTCTCAAGGTGCTTTTAAACAGCAATAATCCACTTGTTGCCTGAGTGGGATTAGCTGATAGCCTAATAGTTAGAATTAAACCGTTCCTACAAAGTTGATTTAGTGACTTTCCTCTGAACTGAAATCACTTTTTATTTCAGATGCCTACAATAAAATCTTACCTGTGGGTGGGTTTAGAATGACGTCATAATGAATCTTTTGATCTGTGACAGAGGGATCAATTTCATGTGAATAATAATAGACTCTAAAACCTTTATTTACCCTTTGTTTCATTATTTATTGTGTTGAAACAACTTATCCAGTCAAAAAGCCTGGAAAGAAATCTCCCATTTCACAGAAGCACAACATTGCTACAACATAATTGTCATGAGAAAACTGATTTCTCCTTCTTTTAGTTGTATTACCGGCATTAATTTCCCCATAAATCCATCAAAAATGACTAGAGTTAAAGACATTTTTTGTTTAGAACATGAACTGATTTATTGTGCTTCTTTTTAGCATCCAGATGCGATGATTATTAGCATAAGACCTTTGTGTTAAAATTCAAATTTATAATAGAATCATGATGTACTCATAAAGTGCTACAGAAAAGGACTGGGATGATGAATGCTGAGTTAATTCCCTCTTGTCTCCTAAAACTTCAGTCTCATATCACATTTATTTAATCTGAGCAAACTTTCCATATTTATAAACTAAGCGCACGTCATGAACATGAACATTATGTACAGAGACATTTGCCATTTTTAGAGCTAGAAAGTAAAGCTTCCTCTGGGAGAGCTCTAACAATGTTCAAGTGTCAGTTTTACATAGCCTGATAAATGGGTCTTAATTACAAAAATTGGAATGACTAATGTTTTAAAGAGTTTTTATAAATATTCCTGTGCTGGTTCATTGGCAGAATTTCCCATCATGGGTGCTTTGAGTCATTTCCTCTTCAGCTGTGAACGTTGCTGATAGTAAAGCTATTAAAAGCAGACCCTGGAGTGTTTGCTTCAGGACTCGTTTTTCAGCCAGCATTTACTCTTCCATGCCACGCAAGCATTTAGCATAAGGCTTCTCACATAAATTAAAAATGACAAGCATGTACTATATTAACAAAAATAGAAAAAGAAATTTGGAAAATAAGAGAAACTGAGTGTTTGATACCAAACCAAAGAGGAACTATTGCAACTGTCTGCTCTGGTACAACAAAGCACCAAAGTAGGATTTTTTAAAATTTGTCTTTATTTGAAAATGTTTTGCTATTTCTTTGTGTCTCATCTGTCAAATTGCTTTCACTTTTCAAATTGTAAAAACCCACAGAATGTGTGAAATATTAATGGGACCTTTTTCTCAGCATAGACAAAAAACTTTGGATAATTTTTTTCATCTGCTGACTCCTATTGATTCATATAGTTCCTGTTCAGGTCTATGTTCAAATATTCATTTTTCTAACACGTTTTGACGTAAATTAATTATTTAATGCTTTATAAACACAATAATGTGTGAAGGTGCACCCTATTCCAAGTGTGCAGAGGCTAACTCAGAAAACAACAACAACATGACAACACCATTTTAGTTTCACTTTTCAACAATGAAGGAAGGTGAAAACACTGCATCTATTTTCATTTACGTCAAAGATGAAGAAGTGATAATAATAGTCACAAGATGACTTTAGTTAGGAAAATAAAACAAGGTTTTCCTAAAGACTCTGCAATAGTTTCTTGCAAACAACATCTGAGGTAATCAAATGATTTTCTCCACAAAAATAATGAACTGATATAGACAAAATATGGAGTCAAAAGAGTAATTCATAAAAGTTATCACTTTTACTCTCTTAGGTCAAAGTTTTGATACATTTTTATTAGGGGTGCAACGGATCATCATTGATCCATGGTTCGTACGGATCACCCTCTACGGTTCGGAACGCACGTGGTTCGCGGTTCATGTAGAGCGCGTGCGTCGCTACATAATTCCAGACGTTCTGTGCTCACGCGCTGTGAATCTGCAGATAATTCCCCTCTTAGAAAGGCGTTCATTTTGCATCACGTATAGAGGTTAACTCTGTTGGCTTCAGCCGTTTTAGTACAGCAGAACGAAGGATCCCTGATCAATATCCAGTCTCTGCTGCGCACGTGCGCGCGCGCTGCCTCTGATTCCTCCGTCTCTCTCTCCGTCAGCTGGAATCTTTCTGATAGACAAACTAGATTCACCTATTTGTGTCTAAGATAACGTTATGTTGGGCTTTTATACGAGCTAATGAACATTAATATAATCGGAGTTCAGTCAGGAGCCACAAAGCAGCGCCTCGTGCGTCACGCCCCTCCGCACCCCCGACCCCCAGCTGTGACCGCTAGTTTGACAGAAGCAGGTCTGTGACCCTGAGGTGCGCATACGTATGAGTATATCTCCCCATTAATTTGTTTTAATATGATTCAAAACTTTATTGAAGCATCAGGTTGACATCCTGAGTTAAATGCAGTTTGTATTTATGAGGATTGAGCATAAAAAAGTTGCTCAGTGTTTTAGAAAATAATGAGAGAGCAAAGTTTTTTGTCTTTTCTTTTTCATTATGCTGATCCGAAAATTGATCCGAACCGTGACTCAAAACCGTGAACCGATCCGATCCGTTGCACCCCTAATTTTTATTGTCGACATCAGAATGAAACATCTGCTTTGCATCTGTGTTCCAGCGAAGGTGTTTATTTATTTTAACAAGTTTATTTTTAAGTGCAAAAGGAAGTGAATTAAAAGTTCATCTGCACCATGTTAAAGCTGGATCTTTTATTTTATTGTTTAACAGGGGCCTGTTAAAATCTAAACCCCACAGAACTGTCAGCCATGCACATGGCGGGCGCAGGGCTAATATCTCCCATCGGCCGTGGATTAGTCTCTGTCTGTTGCTCAGGGTGAAATGTATAATCTCATATCTGAGAGGAAGGAGGGAGAGGAGGAGGAGAAAGGAGGGATTCTAACTATTAATGTCTAACCTTTTAAAAATGGATTTGCAAGTGTGACGAGATAAAGGGCTGAAAATGATCCTAAAATTATTTCCGCCCAGCGACAAGTTTCAGGGAGAAAAGGATGAGAAGACAATCGTCCTCATTGAAAAATGAAGCGCTGCAAGACGTCGCCTTTTATCTCATATCATGTAATAACTGAGTCCAGATGAACAACTTCAGATACTTTAGGGTAAGTCTTTCATTTTGTTATTTTTATTCAGTGCATTGTTTCTTTTTTCCCCCCTTTTTTAGTGTACAGTATGGTTACATGTGTGTTTGTTGAAGGTTGGTTGGTGCTGTGAATGAAAACCTACTACTTTTGCACATATATACATTAGTTGATTTTTTATTGTAGCTGTGACAATGTAAATACACATCTGTTAAAAATAAGCTCCTACTACCTGATACTGGTTCACCTGTTGCGATAACGATAAGTGATGAAGTTTCCAGAATGTTGTAAAACTGAGGGTTCTCAGTTTTCTTGCATGAGTTTCAGGGTTGTGTCACTTGATTTCTTTACCAAGTTAAAAACAATTGGAAAAAAAATGTCCTTAAAGAATCATTGCAGTCACTGTGGGCGTTGAAAACCCTTTGAAAGTTTCCATGAGTTGGAAAGTGCAAGAAATGAAAGACACATTTAAAATGGGTGGGCCATATTTTAGATAAAAAAAGAGAAATTTGCAAACAAGCTGACTAATATGCAACAATAAAATTTGCTCTATATACGACCATGCTCCACATGGCCAAATGTTGTATACCAACTACATTTTTGACACAGTTCTGTATCTGTGCAGCTCAGTGAAATACTGGCTGTATTTGTTGCAGAGTCATTGCATGAATCAGGATCTCGTCTCAAATCCCTCTCAGCCACAACTCACTTCAGTTTAAATCAGAAATAGCAAAAATGTGAAACAATTTTGGGAAGAGTTGGCAAATAAAGTAAGGGTAAACATCAAACAAATTGAGAAACAATTAAGACTGTGACAGGAAATGCAGAGAAATGGTTGTATTTTGTTTCCAATTAGGTCAAATACTCTCCGTGTCTTAGATGTGACCAGTCACCAGTTTAAAGTAAAAATTAACTTGTTTTCTTACAAAGTGTCTCCACAGTGGTTGCTTTTGAAATAGGCAAGGGTGGCATGAGCACTCAAGCAAAGAACAAAAAAAAATCTGTAATTTGTGACCCAAATGAATTGTTACCATGTATTTAGCTGCAGACTCTTCTTGCTGCTGAGGAGATGTGCCACAGTTGGGGAAGACGAGGAATTGGGCTCCATTTATATTTCCAGCTAGTCACCGACAGTCACAACCCAGTGGGATGCTATAGGTTAAGAGAGGGGTTCAGTCTGGGCAGGTCACCCCTGGACAACAGGCTTAACACAGACAGAATACCACAACAACAAAAAAAAACTCTTCACCCAATTTAATCTCACCAAAGAAGAATTAATATTTTTAAGTGTTACAAAAAAGAATACGTAATCTGGTGTAGTTATGGAGAAAATGCAAGACAAAGTTATTTATAGTCAAAAGTGTGTATTGATCACATTGTTTTAACAACAAGATGAGATATTGAATGCTGTCAGTTACAATATCAGAGGAAATAACCAGGTTGATTTTGGGAAAAAAAACATGAGAAAATGGTATCGACTAGTGCGTCTCTCTCCAAAACCTTTTTTGATGTGAGGTGATGGTCCTCATCACAAAGGGCCAAACCAGGAAAACATTTCAAAATGCCCGTACGACGTCGAAAGGCACACACACACCGGCGTGTTTAACAGAAGGATGATAAACACACGAGTGTAGCTGTAGGGGAAGTTTTCATGAATGTTAAAGAGTTCAGTGTCTGTCAGACTGGTAATAAGGCCCGCTCATGAAGACCCAAAAGCATCCCCTCTTTGCTGCTCCTCGCCCACCATTACAGCATCACGCTGATCAAATGGATGCCATCTGTCTGGCCGAGGTTCAGCAGCAGCGCCGCAGCGTGCCGACTGGATGCCACAGCCAGATCCATCCTGGAGTCTTCTTTTGCATACACATAAGCTCATTTTCCTCGTGCAAATGTCCAAATCCATCCAAGCGTACAAATGTCCAAAAATTCAAGATGGCAACTAGAAAGAGATGTAACTGGGAAATGATGATCAGTGATGGACTAGTCGTTGGACAGAAACATGAAACCGACTGTCCAACCCGTCTCAATGGTCCAACACGTTGCTGCCTCGTCCAAATGGCAGGAAGGCTGAAGCAATATCCAGACATCCAGAGAAATCATGGATCCGACTCAAACTCTAAAGCTCAGCCTCAACGCATACAAGCATTCTCTTAAAGAAAAGAGATGAGACCGGTTAGAAGTCATTATGTTTCCTAAATATTTCAGTCTATCAGTTTAAACTTTCACTGCCTGTAGAGAATAAAAACACGACCCTCCTTTAGAGACAGCAAAACGAGGGGATTTAAACTCATCCCTTATTTAGTTCTCCACAGGAGGCGATCACAATACCCCAAAATTCACCAGCTGATATCAGCAGAACCGCTATATTAGCTCCTCACACCTCCGTGGTTTCTGGATAACATCTGTTCAACACAACTGTTGGGTTTCTTCTCCTATAGCTCCTGTAAATCTCCCCTTAGTGCTGAAATAGCACTCAAGTTCAACCCTGTTGTTTCTGTTTTATTAGAAGAGATGAGTTAGAGGAGTTTACTACCTAGACCTTTAACAGAATCTTTATTTTCCAGTCATTAAAAGCATATAGTTGTTGTGTTTTAAATTAGATTTTTTCATCGTTTAATACAAAACAAGCGATGAGAAGGTGGAAAGAGCACAGCATAAACATATATCCATCTTTATTTCACGCATTGTTCCTCTTAGATGCAAATATCCCAAGAAACCTTCAAGAAATAATTTAATCTGAGATTCAATTAACTGAACAAAAAAAAAAAAAAGCATTTTATATTTGAGTAACTTGAGTTAAAATGTTAAGTTTTGCTTTTAATTGCCAATCAGTTAGCTTCATTTTTTAACCAATTAATTAAGTTTTGTTTGTGGCCTTATAATAAACTTTATAATTAAATTATGTGTGATTGTGTTACTGTATTGTATTTAAAAGCTAAATAAAAAAAATAAATTTAAGGAAAAACCTGATTTAACTGCATAAGTTTAAACGAATAGTTCACGTTAGTAGTGAAACTACATTTACTTATATTACAAAGAAAACAGTCTATACATTCGGAAGTAATCTGCTCTGATTAGTGGAGAATAGTCAAATGAGGTCGTGATGAAACATTAAAGTTTAATCAAAGCACTCAGACAATTCAGACTAATTTAAGTTCACACATTGAGTTCTATCTGACTTTAATCAGAGACATCAGGATCATTATGATGGAGAGAGACAACCAGAATACATCAATAAGGTCGATGGGTCAATGCATTTCAAAAAGGCTCATTTTAAGATTATTACTATACATTATTAAGACTGAGCAGCCAATCAGCATTATGCTGAAGCAGTGTGTTTTTATATTAGCAGCATGAGCTGTTTGGTAGCTCATTGAGTCAAAGGTTTCAGATATCTACAATTAATACAGCTCTATAGGGTATTATATTTTTAACAAGGAAAAATTGTGCATGCCTTGCTTCATAAATATGAACAGAATTCAAACGAAATTGTTACATAATGTGTTTTTTCTTAATCCAAGTGACTATAAATACTAAACCCGTGATGTTTGATTGCTGTTGGGACTGACAGGACTGCAGGCATCAGACATAATCCAACACAACAGATTTTAATTAAGAAAAAAATAAATATACTGGACAGGCAGAAATAAATGAGAAACTTTTATCAGGGATGAAGCAGACTGGACACACACAGGAAATAACTGTAGAAACCAGCAGGACAGAAGCAGAAACAGGCAACGCAAAAGAGACTGAGAAAGTGAGGATTAGGTTTACGGGGAGAGATGGTTAATAACCAGGTGAGTGATTACCAATGAAGGACAGGTGTGCAGGTAGCCGTTAACTAATAGTGATGGCTTTTGTTTGACAGGCTCCTCATTTAGAATCAGTCATGTGTCATTTGTGAAACGTCTCCAGTCAGAAAACCATGTTTTTTTTGTAATCATCCAGGTTAAAATCTTTAGATTATAAAAAAGGTGTATGTCAGTGCAGCAGAGATTCTCCCAGAAGATTGTACCACTGCACTCCCCATTCTGACCAACTCTCATTTCTCCTTTGAGCCATTGACCCAGTTCCTTTGTGAACAATACATTACTAACTAGAAAACTGAAAAAAAATACAAGGAATCAGGTAAAAGCAGGCTAGAGTTTAAAATGTCAAAACTTAATCTCAGTGAAATCAAACCAAATTATGTTTTGTTATTATTTCTATCTCAACACAAGACAATTTTGAGATATGAAAATCCCTACAATACAAAACAGACTCACCTTAGAACATCAACATCCCACAATGCTAAAGCAAACAGTAACTTTCAATCTTCTAAAGTTTAAACAGGTTTCATCATTTACCTCCTTCCTCTCTTTGTTTCTCAGAACTAGATTCATATTCCTTCTCCACAGTTCAGTATTTGTTACCCCTACTGACTTGTATTATACTGTATATTAAAAATAATAATGTAAGAAAACTTTTTAGTTCTCCAAGATTTTCACTTCAAAGCTGCCACGGCTGCAGCTCAGGGTGACATTTCTCATTTGTTGAATAGCAGAGGGGAACAAAAAAAAACCCCTGTTGTCTGCCCTCTCATGTGAGTAATCCAAAATTGTAATAGCATCACTACAGCAAGATGCAGCTGCACAGAAACCCGGTCTGAAGTGACTCCCCTGACAGCGTGCAGCTCCTGAACACCCAGACGAGCTGTGAGGAGCAGCGACTCCTGCTGAAGCCATGTTTCATGTTTCAGGTTGAGGTGATTCTCTGTCTCTTATGGAGAAACACTGTCTTCCTACCAGACAGCAGATAAGGGTAAAGCAGTGTGACACAGCTGACAAAGACAGTGATTGGATAATACTGGTGACTTTGACTACTGTGAGTCCTGAAACTCACCCAGTTCTTCCGCCTGACATCAAGTTCTGCAGGAAGAAAGAGAATCTAGCATCAAGTCAGACAAAAGTGCTGCTCACTCCACTGGAATGGATCACAAAACCTTCTAGATGGCTGAGGCTTTGATTGCACCCAGGAGAGGAGGAGAAGATCTGAGGTGTAAGCAGTGAAAACAGGGCAGAGGTGGAATGTAGCGCTAAAAGCTTGAATACATTAAATTAGCTAGAGGTTTATGTTCTCTCTTTAGAGGAATGTCGCACCACGGTGGCCTTTTTTAGATCTGCTTTTTGAAACTAAGGCTACGCTCACACAATAAGGACTCCCTAGAAGTTCTGAGAGACGTGTCTTGACATTTCTAAACATCTTCAAACTTCCAGAAATAAGAAGGAGGCTTTGCAACTAATGCCAGGAAATTGAGAACCTTTGCAAATGATTTAGGACAATTTAGAAACTCCCTCATGAAAGCCATTTCCTTTTTGTCTCCAATGTTTCCCCTAAAATGTGAGAATATATGTAAGTAAAGTTTAAAAACTATACATTTTCTTTTTTTAATTTGGAAAAAAAAGTGGACCTAAACTTATTACAGCAACATCAAGAATCTATATTCATGCTTTCAGGAAGGAGATTAAGTTCTTATGCCTTTAATATTAACTCTTAAAGTGTATAAATGGAAAATATTATAATAAAAGATGAAGTAATGGATGTCATTATGCATTAGTAGAGTTCAAGCACTTCATCCGCACGTGACTTGCATTTTTTTGCCTTTGAGAGGGCTGAAATCCACATGGATGGGACAAAGATCTCATGATCAAAGAGAAAGTATGCGTAACGGTATTCAGCTCCATCAGCTCAGCTCTATTAACACTTTGTACACATGTATGACATGCTCCTCCTGCAGTTGAAGCCTTCTGGAAAGGAAAAAAAAAAGATAGAAAAATTCCTTAGAGATGCCTATAATCCACATTTACGCCCCAAACCACTAAACTTAGAGAAAGCAGGTCAAAAGGTCTTTTTGTTGGAAAAGCTTAGTATTTCATAGCACTTAAACCTCTGGGATGTGAGATGAGGGAGAGAAAATCCCTGCCTGCCTGGCTGCCTCTGGAACAAAATGATATTTCCTTGAATCTACAGACTGCAAACTTAAGGGAACGCCGCAAAAAAAAAAAGGGGGGCAATTTGTGAGAGCTGGAATACTGTAAGATCAGAGCGAGAACAGAGGCAGACGATCTAACAGACAGGAGAGATGTCCGGAGCACGGCCAGCACTAGGAGCCTACAGTAGAGAGGGAGGAGTGTGAGGGAGGCAAAGCTCCTCTGGGTCATTAGGCTATAGACAGACACATGCAGGTGCCATCTCATTCTTCATTTTTCCTCTCTCCTGGCCAACAGGCACCAGGGCATTGAGCCACGTTCAGCGAGGCTGACAAGTGCTGGAGATACTGGGGCAAATGAAGACACACGGCTCAGCCCGTGGATACTAATTGCGCCCCTGAATTTTCAACAGTCCATCACCGTTCTCAGCGCACAGCGGAAGTGACTGGCATTTTGAACACAAGGCACACAATAGCAAGAGAACTCCACGGCGGCGGTGGTCGAAGCAGATTAAAATAAGCTTTCCCGTCTGTTTATCCAGGCATTTGGCCGTGCCCATATCATGTGTCGCTCTGTGACAAACAGTTAGCGGTGACATCTCAACCTAACTTCCATTATTAGAGCGTCTGCTGTCAGATAAGGCTGCGATAAGACAATACGCCGCCGCTGAGGCACAGCCGCCGTATAGATTCATCCAGACACATCAGACAAGACAAATAGACCTCGGCTAATGCTGACAGAGCACCCCGGCTGGAAAATTTAGACAGACATTCAATCATTTATTTGACAAGCTGGGACATATTCAAGCAAGAGGATTTCTGTTTCCATAATTCCAAACCCCATAATCCATTTTTGTCTCCTGTCAGGGCTTGACTGAGTGATTCTCTGGACTGGAGGGAGAAAGCAAGTCACCTTGCCTGCACAAACTCAATAAAACCTCATGGTATTAGGAGTGCAAAAACAATCTTTAAAGCAGGGGGCTAACATGAAATGTTTTTCAACATTCGGAGTATTGAAATAACTTATGCTTTAGCTGTCAAATCCTACATTATGTTCACTGGCTGCTAACAAATATTGCTTGTCTGCTTTTTGGTCCTACAGGCAGCATACAATGAAAAAAGTGCTGCCGACTACTGCTGAAACAACACTATGAAAGCCCTGAGACGGAGCCCGAGCTGCAGAAGTTGCAAGCTACAAAAAGCTAAAAAAATAAGCTGAAAAACATCATATAAAGCTCTGTTGAACAGGGGGTCTGCAGAGTCAGTTAATAACTCCCTTTTTATGGTTTGCTTTAAAGGCAGAAATACAGATTTATATCTATAAATATTTAAGGGCGTAAACTGTCAATGAAAGAAAATGGATCGATTTGGAGCAGAGGCTAAGGATACCCTTCACAAGCCTCACTGATTTTCTGTTGTCTTCATAACAACATATTGAATTTAAACCAAGGAAAACGGCAAACAGGAATGAAAATGTTCTCTTTTGAGCTTAAAAATTCAGTTATGTGGTAAAAAAAAAAAACAATAACGAGACTGTTCTTTAGATGTTCACCACTCTGAGCTGTGCATACTCAAAATCACAGATGTGCTACATATCTCGCTAAGAGGGTTTAGGGGGAAAAAAGGTTGAAGACAACCTAATTTGGCTACCATTTGGGGAAATGAATTGCTCAGGCAAATTGAGCCCTCTGCAAACAAAATACCAAATGGGTAACATTTGTCCGCCCGCAGTGGTCTTAAACGATGCCACAGAGAGGCTCTTTTGCATCACAATCACTAGGCAACGCGTCTCTCTCTCTCTCTGCCCCATTAACGTGAGCAAGCTATTTAACTTCAGTGCGATGCTACTGCGGTGCTTCGGGAGCCCAGAGGTGCTAAAGGAGCTGCATAAGCTACTATATAAATAAGGATGGTAATGATACAGGATCCAGTAACTTCCTGTTTCTGGGAAATAAAATGTATGCACGCAGCTGCAATAAATCAAACCTGTCGTGAAATAAGATATCATTTTTTTAAAATGTTAAAAGTGCACATATGAGAAGCAGATGAGCACTCTGCAGTGTGTGACTTGTTTTGTTTCAGTACTCTTCACATTATTGAAGATAACAGGAACAATCTGTGTTTTGTTGCTCTTTCGCACCCTGTCTGAGCAATTATCAGACTTCAGAGAAGTTGTTAAAAGGCTTAAGAGAACTGAAAAACAACACACACACACAAAAAATCATAACAATGTTTTTACCTGTGAATCCAAATATAAACTGGCCACTTTATTAGGCACACCTGCCAATCAAACAACAGAAACTAAGTTCATTTAGACCTCTGGATGTGGCGAAGACACATTTCTAAAGTTCAAAGTGAGCATCAGGATGGAGAAGAAAAGGGATTCAGGTGTTTTTGAACATGGTTGTCGGTGCCAGGTGGGCTGGTCTGATATACTGGGATTTTCATCCACAACCATCTCTAGGGCTTACAGAGAATGATCCATCAATGAGAAAACATCAAGTGAGGATACAATTCACCCAAACTAGATCATAATGATTTAAGCTGCAACATTCAGAAGGTCAGATCAAATCTTTGGTGTCAACAACATGAAAGCATGGATCCATCCTGCTCTGTATCAATGGTTCAGGCTGCTGGCGGAATGATGTGGGAGAGATTTTCTTGTCTCACTTTGGGCCCCGTAGTACCAACTGAGCATCCTTTCAACACCACAGCTCATCTGATTATTGTTGCTGACCTTTATGGCCAGTGCACCCATTCTAATGGGAATAATGCTCCATGTCACAAGGCTCAAATCCTCTTTAACTGGTTTCTTGAACCTGACAATGAGTTCATTGGACTCCAACAGCCTCCACCGTCACCAGATCTCAATCCAGTCCAGAACCTTTGGAATGTGATGGAACAGGAGATTCACTTCATGGATGTGCAGCCATCAGATCTGCAGCAACTGAGTGATGCTGTCATGTAAATACAGACCAGAACATCTGAGGAATGTTTCCAAAACCTACTAGAATCTATGGCAAGATGATTTAAGGAAGTTCTGAAAGAAAAGAGGGGGTCCTACCAGTACTGGTGAGATAATGATTCAGAAGTGCAAGCAATTGACAATCATGTTGAATTGTGAATTGATGAAGTGATGAATTGGAAACACATGATGCTGTCTCCTTTCCCTCTTTAGACGCAGCAGCACAGCTCACTTTTAAGTGAATATCTGATTACGTGCGAAGGAGAGGAAAAAATGAAGGAATAGCACACGGGCCGTAGAAAGCACCAACTGAACCTCCACTCCTTTCTCTCGTATTGCCGGCCATAAAAGGCAGTGTAATAGGATTCCAAAGCTTTTCCAGTGACTGCTTCCACTATCACTCAGACATTTAAGTGCACTAATCCATGACAAATTGTCTCATCTGATCCATGACAAATCGTCTGAGGGGCCGATGGAGACCAAGGGGATGGGGGGGAGGGGTTGAGAGGGCTGGAGGGGGGGGGGTGGATGAAGGTTGGTGGAGGAGCGTTGTTCAGCACCTGGATGATCAGGCAGTTATTGCCTGGTTTTTTGAAAGGTTTGCTTTCATTACCTTGAAGGGCATAAAGACACATCACTGATAAGCCCTCACACTTTTTAGAGTGATCATAATCCATGTGGAGGTAGATTATGGGATTGGACTTCCTTTGTTAGCAAACAGAATATCTGTAGATAAAATGAATGTTTCTAATCTCGAATTTTTATCACCAAGAGTTTCTGTTTTAAATTTGCAATTTTACACAATGCATGCAAAAGTACTACACACGTGTGAGTGTATATGTGTAGTGTAAACCCTATATCATCCATAAAGTTTCCACATGAGTCAGTGCTTAGTTCACAGATTTTTTTCCACCCACTTTACAAAAACACAGTGAAGGCGTCACTTATTCAAGTAACTGTTATTTAATTGAATTTTCTTTCACCATCAGTTCTCACACTAATTAGTCCCCACAGTTTAATGAGGACGTAAATAAGGCTGATTTAATTGCAAAACAAAAACAGAAGAGAGCGCCCGAGTGAAAAGATGTTTACCGTTATGGACGGTATTCTTTATAAAAGATGATTATTCTTCAAAAAACTTCTCTCAACTTTGAGCAAAAGGATTACTGCTTTGAAGATGATTTTGGGTTAAAAAAAAGTCATACATTTATATAAATATATATTCCCCACCTTTCTGCTGCTAACACTGAACTATGTAATGAGAAGTCTGACAACTATGGAAATGAGTTCCAAGTTGAAAAGTGTGGGTGCATTTAGTTTATAAGCGACTGAAGTTAATTTCTTAGCTTTTTCCAAACCCCACAAAAAGAGTCGTACATTTCCTGAACCAGCCATCCGTTCGGCAAAGAGAAGAACAAAGAAAAAAAAAAATTCATTCATGCTGCAAGTACGTATGACTTCCACACTTCTATCCTGTCCTCATTTAACAAAAAAGCAGCTTTTCCTACGTCAAGTTTAGTTTAGATTGAACATTTCATTGTCTGCCTTACTGGATTTTTTCTTCTTCTCAGCTCTCACTGAGACTTCAGAAATTACAAGTTTAGGATCAGTGTGATATTGTTTTGACAGGCCTTTAAAACTAAGAGCATGTTTTTTCTTTAATTTAGCAAATGCATCCACGTTTGTGATCACACTGTTGCTCTCTTTTGACCATATGATGATTCTTGGTTAATCAAAGTAATTACATGTTTTCTTCCACCTCAAAGAGTATCTAACGCTGAGGGAGCATTATGGCACGCTGAACAATGAGCTCATTAAGATGCCTTCCAATCATCTGGGATTAGACCTTAACAATGCATTTCAAATCACTGGATGGAAACACAACAACAGCATCACTGCAGGATTTTCAGCTATATCATAGCCAGTTTTATCCAGACTAACAAGGACTTTTCATACAGATCTAAAAACTGGTAATTGTGTTTGAAATCAACTTTGGAGATTTTACAGACCTGAAGCACAGTTCTGTAAAGGTGCACGTATAGAGTATCAGGGTTAGGTGGTAAGATGGGGTGTCAGACCATAACACCAGTATTGCTTATAATGCAGTCCTTAAAAACTATGTTGTAAATTTATTTTCTGCTATGCACAAATAGGTTGAAAATCTTAATAGCATTTAATTATGAAGAGAGTAAACTCTTCTTCTGCTGCCATTCCTGCAACTGTATTATTTTTCAGCAGTGATGCCCACTATTTGAGGGTGCATTACAGTGAAAACGGACACTACACCGTGCTGACTGCATGCCTCATTAAGCACAACCTGTTCTTTAAAAATTAATTCAAAGTGTTAATGACAGAACACTTCATTTTATTTCAGCAAAATTCATCAACTCATGTCAAAGATTTCATTACCCTTACAATCAAGAAGTTTTCTGGAACTATAAAGATATAAAAGTTAGACCTAGGAACCGAATCACATGGGCAGCAGGTAAAGTTTTTAAGTCCCGCCCCTCATTGTGATCAATCTAGGACAATGACCTGACTAATAGATGAAAATATACCTCAGGTAATTTTTCCCCCCAGACGTAGACTCCTGTTGATTCACATACTCTATATTCACAAAATTTATATTTCTCATGTTTAGTTGTCACTAGGTTTTTTGTTTTTTTTTTGCATTTTGAAAAATACTATGATTTTCTGTGGATTAGTAGGCGAGATTATATCAGCCCCACATCTCTGTGCAGAATCTAGTCAGTGCATCTATCCATCCATTTTCTATACCTGCTTAGTCCTCCACAGAGGGTCAGAGCAGAGCTGGCACCTATCTCCAGCGGTCAAGGGGCAAGAGGCGGGATAGTCAGTGCAACTACACTGGATGTTTTGGCTTTGCTTTTGCACAAAGGCAAGAGATGTTTTATATGTGCTACAAGCATGCTTTTGGACTGTTTTTTAACAAAAAATTTTAGACTGAATGGCCCTGAGAAGGCAAAAAAAAAGTGACACATTCATTTGGAAGCCCTTCTGTATCGGTTTAAACCTTTTATCATATTTATTAGTTTAAATAATTTTGATCCATGTAATACTTATATATTCTTGCATTAAAAATCTAAACAATAAATGTTTCAAATACAGTATGTTACAATCCCATAAAAATACCTAAGTTATGTGGCGTTATAAGATGACATCACTGGCTATGCTGAGTGAATAGTATATGGTAAACCGCAGTATCATTTTAAGAAGACTCTAATGGAATTGTAATATACCAACCCTAATGTGTACGCTGTACTTGTGTGTTTAGGCCGATAAAAACAGTCAAACTGTCAACAATGAGCTGTTCTTAAGGTAAAAAGGTTAAAATTTGTCATATATATGTACCTCTTCCATTTGAATAGCTTAAAAACTCATTTAAACTACCCCATCAGCCTCACAACAAACAAAGCAGCAGCCATGTTGTTACATTCACACAGCACCCCCCTGGGCATTCAGATAATATGGACTATATTCATTGAACGAGGGGTAAATAAATACAATAACTGCTAAGTGTAAGTTAATGGCATAACACGGAAAAAACACGTCCGGGAACAGTTTAATTTTACGACTAGAAGATGCCCAGTCTGCATAAATTTCTTCCAGTGAGGTGTGGACAATGTGCAGCAGTTACTGACTCTTGTTAGAGTCCAGTTTGTGCGGTGAAGAGTGAGCCCCGGTTCATGCAGCAGCATCAGCGTTGGCAGTGAGCACTTCTGCTCAGCGTTGGCAGGTGGGGGAGAGTGCATAGCCGAGCTTGTTTATGTCATGTCACATTCGCCTCATCTGTCAATGTAGTGGATTATTTCTTGAGAGACCAGAATTGGCTGCCCGGAATCAGGACACCATCAATCTTCAGCTGCACAAGCAGGACGCAGGGGAGACTCTGTGAAGCAGGGGCTCATGGGAAGGAGCAAGAGAGCTGCTTCCTGAGCAGGTGAGGACGCAGTCATGCAACTTGTTACTCAATCTCTGCAGTGACTATGACAATTCCTTGTGAAAACATTTCAAAAACACATAAAAAATGTAGCATTCATTGATGGTTTGGGATTTTTTTTTTTGTGTTCACTGTCGCTGCAGGAGGCAGAATCCTCAAACTCTGTTAGGTGCTCTAATAAGTAGAACAGCACAACCTAGACTTCCACTTTTATAGATCCCTCTGTGTTTATTTTGGTCGATGTTGGATAGGTGTTAGTTTTCGGACCACTCTGTCTCTCAGACAGTCCTCCTTGCTGCATTCTGAGTTCTACTGAAGCTGGTTTTCTGGGAAGATAACCAAATCCCAAAGTCCCTTTGAAAGATGCCACACGACTGTCCAGAAAACAATACAGCTGCTTAGCATGATGCACTGCACATGAAAGTGGATTCATCTAATATTTTACCACCAGTCATTTCTTAGATGTATGAATTAGCAATATTACCTAGTGATTCGTGCATCAAAAGAACCTAAGAAACAAACATTTTATAAGATAAAAAAACACAGCCAGAAACATAGTTCAAGACTAAAAATCACAAAGCGTAAAGAAAAGTTGATTTTTTAAGACAATACTTTTTTTTTTGCTATGTCCTACATACACACAGCTATTTATAGCCAGGGTCTCTGGACTCAATGTAACTGGAGCGCTTCTGAAGTTATAAAATCAATTCTAATTCAAATGTTTATCATAGCATTTCAATTCTGAGAGAGAAGTTCTGGTTAGATCGGTTAGGGCCGTGTTACAGCTGAGGAAGACTGATGTCAGCTTAATCCTCTTAAAAAACATGATATACAGTAAATTGCACAGCTGCAAAGCAGCAGAAGGAGCGGACACTTCTGATAGACCATCGCCCCATGAACGCTCGATGATTAGGTTTGGAAAGTATCATAACTTCAGATTATAATTGTCAGAACCAATTATGGCAGTCCTCCATCACAGTTAACTCCAACTTAGCTCAGAAAATAAACTTATGTAACTTCTGCTACCAGAACTTGCTTTAAGAACTGAAGTTTTGTCAAGGATTTTTCTATTGATAACCTTTTATTCACAGTTCAGTAGCTCTGTCTAAAACCGTACAAATAACATAAAAGACATCTAAACTGTGACATAATTAAAAATAGAAATAGGGGTCTTTTTGTTGTTGTTTTCCATGTTCAGTCGAAACTTACATCCTGTTAGTTTCAATGTGTCAGCTCCTGTATCCCCAGAAGACCCATAAAAAGCAGCACCGTGATGGCCTGAGTAAGAGAGCATGTAAATGTGCACGAGTGCTCCTGTCTGAACCTAGCAACACTTAGGCATTAAGTGTGTGAGTTGATCTGTCTGACAAGCAGCCTTTCTGAACCCATCACCACCTTTTAGTGGCATGACTTTTTTAGATATACAACAGGAAAGGGGTTGGGGGCAAAAACGAGTTTTTTTTCCTTGTCTTCCCCTCTTCCCCTTTGGGTTCACTGCATTATTCAAAAAAGACACTTACTGAGCCTTGCACTTCTTTGTACATCTTTGGCACCAAGCTTGACTTGCCAACCAGACAAAAAGAAGAAAAAAAAATGGAAGTCACCCTTTAAAAATTTATTCAAAACTCTCTGTTGCTCATCCCTTACTACTTGCTCCAATTAACGAAGCTGGAATACTTTGAGAACTTTCCATCTATCATAGCTCGGATTTTCATGTGTCAGCTGTTCCAGAACTAAAGTAAGCCAATTCTCTGACATGCTGCTTAAAGTCACCGTTGTTCACAAGCATGGAAGATTCAGGGCTGTGTTTTTTTTCTCCTTTTTTCCTCTTGCTGTGCTTCAATTACTGTCTTTTTACTTGGCAATGCAACACACACACAAAGGGAAGCGGCAAAAGACAGCATCAATGTTTAACAGCTGCTTGGCATCCAGAGAAAGCCCCACTCCGCGCGAGGGTTCAGCATGGAAGTAACACTCATTGTTAGAAGCTTAAGGATAGCATTTGCTTTGCTCTAAAAAAAAAAACATTTCCTTTCCATGTAACACTCCCACATACCATGCACTATTCTAGCAAGCTTTTCCATAATCAGAGAATTAGATCCGCCTCCGTGTCTACCCTCCCCTTTAGCCCTTACAGTGCAGAAGGCGTCAAGCTTAATTGCTGAGCATTTCCAGGGCAAAAGAGGGAAACATAATTGTCAATTCAATCTAAACCACAGTGGTGAAAGCTCCTGCACGGCTATGTGGATCATTGCCCACAGCTTGTCTTACTTGGATGCCAGCTAGATTCAGGAGAGTCAAGAATTCCTCGTTATGTAGTTGAGTCATCTCCCAATGATGCTCCAGCAGGACATGCATCTTAAGATTTAAACCAAAGAAAACAGCTCAGCTCAAGCATTAAATGTGTTAACCACTTCACCTCCACTAAAATTCAGTTCTCTAATGTGAAATAAGACAAACAATTAGCAGTCTTTACCAATGGAAATCATAGCAGCCCTCTGGAATGCTGCAGAGGTCCATGTGTTCACTCATTTTAAACACCCAGAGCTGGCACAGAGAGGGCAACGTCTTGAGCTTTGAGCGTGAAAGAAGCTATATGCACGTACCCAGGGTGAGGATGTCAGTGCGACCGGGCCGGGCTACGTGGTGCTGCTGGATGGTCTGGTAGAGCGTGGCCTGGCACAGCAGCAGGAAGCCGAGGCTAATCCACATGGCCAGCAACCAGGACATGATGAGTCTGCAAGACGACGCACATCAGGGACAACAGAGCGGTGTTACTAATGTCTTCATTTACTATAGATAGTATTTTAATAATGAAAAAAAATGTTCACATGGAATGGAAGGGATTTATTTAGAGCTCTGGTGTTTACTTAACATCCCACAAAGACAAAAATCTATGGATCAAAGAAAATGTCAAATACAATGTTCACCTTTAAAAATTGATTTGCACGTGGAAAGAGAAGCATAGGCAACAGATTAGATAGAGAAATCATGTTTTTCTCTGAGTTCTGTGGGTGGATCTTCAATATGACCAAATGATTTGCTATTTTTATAGCATTCCTGAGCACAGACAAGCTTAGTGGTAATTTGTTAAATACTTCCTAACTGCTGGTGAGGGCCTGCTTATGAAAACACACCTTCATCCCTGTTGAGTAATGATTCTCTCCTCCCATCCAGGTGTGTTTCTCTCAATCCTAAAATGGGACGTTTAAAGAAATCACGTCTTCTAAAAAAGGAATGTGCCCTGGTGCATGTCTGACATGATGTTCAGTGAAAATGTTGGACTGAGATCAATTTAAAACCTTCAAGAAGTCCTTAGTTTTGAACATCATATTTCAACCAAAGGAATAAGTCATCACACAGTCGAGTTGGTGTCTGTTCTGAGCTCTGATGAAACAGCTGAATTTTAATATTAATGCTAAATCTTAATGCATATATTTAAGGTCTCCACAGCCATAAACTCTATGAAAGATGGGATATAAAAGCAGATCTGATTCAATAATTGTCTTTCTTTTTATTCAAAAAGCCAAAACAGGTATTTTTGTGGTTATAAAATAGTTAGATTATGCCATTAGACCACACACCTTTATCTGCACCCTTATTGACATAGGGACAACTTCATAAACAATAACAATTAAGTATATAATTACTCAAATATAACTGTACACGCTATTTTTAACCAAATCTAGCAGAAAGTGGGGTTTTCCAGAAGCATAAACTGGTCCCAGAGGCTTTTTTCCCCCTTTACCACACATTATGTTTTCACCAGGTATATTTTGCAAAGACTCTTCAAAAGAAGCGCTGCGCTTGCACAGTTAATTGTAGCTTTATTCCACAGAGAGTCGCGGATCTTCATAATCTGATGACGCTCTTATAGAATATAAATACAAGCAGATTATCTCCAGAGCCAAAAGCACTTAGATGAAATAAAACTTCAGATCAAAACATTTTTTCCTTAAACAGACCCAAAGACCTCCCGCTTTCTGAGAGCAAAAATATATAAGAATTCAGTTTGCAGCTACAGACAACAGCTCAGAGATGCTTCACTGCCAAGTCCAGTGGGGGAAAGTAAATGCGGTCGGAGCGGAAACATCAGGTGCACCTGCAGGCACGTAGCCCACTGATGCACCTGCGTGCAACAAATCTCTACCAAAATAAGAGGAGCTTCAGATCTCCTGCTGCGGAGAGAACTTCAACAGTGTTAAAAGCAGAGTGGTTGTTAAACAAAAAGGAGAAAAACCTTTTAGAACATGCGTCTGTCCTGGAAAAACAGGAGCCGTTCTTATGGAGTTGATGAGGTGCTTTTCATATCAGCAGATTTTCACAAATCACTATTTGCTTCATATCTCCTTCACTCATCTCACGTTTAAATGAGGGAAAAAAATCCTCACCCCAGACGGCGGAGGAATTTCCCAAACGTCCCACATCCCTACCTGAGCTGTGTGTTGAGAAGGAAAGAAGCTCAATCAGAATCCCCGCCTGCTCGACTCTCCTCAGCAGACTCACTCCTCTCTCTTAATTCCATCCATGCTGTGAAGCCAGAGATTTCTTCTCCAAATTCCAACACCACCAGGTAAGCCAAGCGCTGCACATGAAAAAAAAAAAAAAAAGAGGGGCTACAATTTCTCCTTGTGTTCCCTCCTCAGGACCTCTGCCGCTCTTTTGAAATCCTTGCCAACACAAAGAGTCACCAAAACACCCAAAGGGGGTGTGTGTTTGTCACAAACTGGCCAGGACGTGAGGGACGGGGAGGTTGATCATGGCACGGCAGGTCTTCTCTCCTTTTCAGTGTCTCTTCGCCGTCAAGTAAAACTCCTGTGTGGAGATGAAAGGGGGGAGGTCTAGTTCACCCTCCTCACTTGTAGTCCCCCTCTCACGCGTGCAGCGGAAGGCTCCAGTGGAATGACCGCTCTGTCTGCTCTTGGCTGCATCCCCCCATTGAGAAGCTGAAAGTGTGAGCCTCAGTCCTCCCTTCAGCGCTGTAAGTAGAGAGTCTGTGTTTTCAGGCAGGCAGGCAGAGCGAGTGTGAGTGAGCGTGCATGTGTGTGTGTAATACAATGTAAGCCCAGCTGGAAAGAGAGGGAGAGACAGAGCTGAGAGGGAGTCAGATCACATGTCTTAAAGCAAGACTACCCACTTCTGCATCGAGACTCCATCAGCAAATGAAGCGTGCTTTATTAACACCCCCCCTCTCAGAAAGCCTTCAGCTGGCTGTCAGCGTGTCATGTTTTAGTCCTCACCTTCCAGCCTTTTACAGCAAAAAATCTGAGGTGCATCACTTTCGCCGTTCATTCATCACATTATGAGATTTTCTTTTTCGCTCTTTTCGACTGAGGGTTTGTTTTCAGCCTCCACCTGCAACGTGAGGCAGCTTTCTGTCACCTTCTCAAAAACTGAATCCGCCAGCTCTGAAGGGAAGGACATGCACTTGCTGCGTGTGCGTTGGTGTATGCATGTGTGTGTGTGACCACGCAGGCAGGTGAAGGCGATTTATTTGTGTGGAGCATATTCTTTCCTCCAAACATATTTCTCTCTGTATGGAGGAGCTTGCCTTTAACTCTGTATGCTGTTAACCAGAGATTTACAGTATGTGTCAGTCCCACGCACCTGCCACAGCTGACTCACTCACAGTCTGACATTTTACAGAAAATGAGCCATATGCCACTCATAACAACACACAGACGAGAAGCTAAGTAAACTGCAGACAGTGAGGACGATTGAGGGGGAGGAACTGCTGATGAACTTCACAATGAATTAGTTTAATGTCTCAGAGCTCCTCGATGTGTGTGTGAAAGTGATCGTCTTCCCAATTGGCAGTCGTCATCCCACTTTCTACAAACTGCTATTGGTTTTCTTTTTTTGGTGGGAGGGGTTAACAAGCCCTTCACCTGCCGGTCACTGTGCCACAACATCCCAGGCCATCTCAGCTGCTGCCACTGAGAAATTTGACAGCCAGATGCAAACATTTCCCACACAGTTACTGTCTGCTGGGTGGACAGGAGCTGAATGTCAGGGTAAAAAAATAAAGTATGTGGAGTGTTTGTGTGTGTGGACAGGTGTTGTTGGTTTTTTCTTTGCTGGGTTATTGAAAAATACAGTCAAAAGTTTGGGATCATTTGGAAAAGTTCTTGATTTCCATGGAAACACAAACTTAGTCGGAATAGGAAATATAGTAAAAAAAATGGCATGCAGACATTTTGACAGTAATGAGCGCTGTGGTTTTAAAAGACATTTCAATTAAAACTGTTTTAACTGAATTACTGGTACTTTTCATGCCACAATAAATTAAGTGTCTCTGTTTTCACACAAAATAAACAATAACTAAGTTCAAGTTCAACAATAAAATGATTGAGGTAAAATGTACTGATATCCTGAAAGAGTTAAAATTCAGAAAGCCAGTTTGAAAAATTGTTCCATCTGCCCTAAAGAGCTGCCTAAACATTGACATAGAAGATGCAGTGGGATATTAATTTTCAAAATGACAGTGTTTGGGGCCATGGTGGCCTTTCATTTTTCTAATATTTAACTGTTTCTGAGCAAATTTGACCAGTGATTTGTGCTGGACCAAGAGAAAATATTGTACATTTCTTTGACCATTTACAGTATCTTCAAAAACTTTGTTTCCCGTTTTCTTTTCCTTGCACTTTTATCAAGGTAATGTTACATAACGCTTCTGTCTCTGATGATTTTCAAAATATGACTCCATCAAAAGACACTTGGTCTCTGTTACAGTTTGGGGTAGTGCAGGACCTAAGTGCAAAGTATGGAGGCAGGAACAGGCGAGGTAGAACGCAAAAAAACTTTATTACAGGAAACACATGACAAACATGCCAGGGATGCAAAATGAAGAACCAACCAGGAGTGACTGAACTAAACAGCATATATAGGGAGACAAGACATACCTGTGGAGGATTAGTGCAGGACACAGGAGGAGGAACATGGAAAACACAGGAAACACAGGTACAAACTGGACACAAGGGGGAGGACATGACAGTCTCAGTCTCTTGTGCCCACAATATCCTGTCGCAGAAACAAATTGACGCCAATCAAATGTTGTCCACAGGGTATGAAACATATTGCATTGAATAGCCTTTCTTTCTAAGCTTTCTAAACATTAGACTGGGACTTCTGTCTGGTGACATGTAGATGCAGAATTCTTCTCCCAGGGTTTACCGTAGAGCTGTGAACAGTCACATGGCCTCTTTCCAAAATCTTCTGCCTTTCCTGCTGTTTTCTTCTTTTTGCTGGTTGCATGTCAGCTGTGCAACACTGCCCCCACAATTTCTATTGGAACTGCTTCATTTACTGTGTTTGGGTACGCAAGCGTACAATAACATATTGAAAGATGGATTCAGTGCAGAGGATAGACTGAGCACTCCATTTATATGTGTTTTCCTATTTAAAACTGAACATAAATAGGCCTTAAGCAGTCAACCAGAAATCTGACGTAATGGGGCAGCAGCACCGTCTCTGGAGATGCTCCAGGAAGCTCGGGGTGAAATCTCATCAAATTCCCTTGAAAAATTCCCACCTGGAATACTTTAGGTCTGCCAGGCTGCAGCTGCTCCAAAGGGCATTTTTCCAGTTCAGACTAAGTTCATGTTTGTTTTCTTGGAGAATTCCAAACTTCTCAGCAGACGAGTATGATGTGACCCCCCCAAAAAAAAATTTAAAAAAGGAGATTTAAGCAGAATCCATTTATTAGTGAGAACTTGACACCAATTGTTGGAAAATGTATTTTTGTGTTTTGCCTTTGTAGTACAACTCCTGTATTTACACAGTTTTGTTGTAATCCAGAAGGGAGGCTGTATAGTTAAACTGCCATCTGGATCTCCACTGGGTAAAGCCCACATTCTTAGGAGAGAGATTTACATTGAGCAGAAACTTCCGAGTAATTATCACATTGATTATTGTCTCTGCATGCAAGGCCTATTTGCGCAAAACAACTTGATTACCAATAAATGGGCTCATTTGAATTGGCGTGAAGTAGTTTCTTTTCATGAGGAGCATTAATAACGAGCAAGCTTCAAATTTCATTTTGTCTTCAGCGCCTAATGTCTTTATCAAATGTCCCACCGGACCGGGATGAAAGCGTGAAACGAACAAGCCTCGGAGGAGAAATTCAGATTGTAAGCATCAAAATATTACATGTTCATTTAGCAGCACCAGAACCCAAATCTCCCCCCTCCCATTTAAATCTCCTTCATTTCCTTTCGCTGATTTGTTGCAGTCTCTTGTTTTCCAGTCTTTGTCGTTCGGCGCCGTGTTGGGAAAATGGACTGGGACAACAGAATTTCACAGTAATTCTGGATTGTTGTCGCGCTCCCCCTTCTCAGGGGTTTCCATCATTTCCAAGCAGCTGTCGCCTCAGCCCGTGCCAAGACCTAACTGCAACCGACCAATCACTGGCCAACGCTGCGTTTGGATCCGAGCAGCCCTGTTAAACAGCGGCGTTTGCCAATACCCTCCATCTTTCTTTCTCATGCTGTCATTCTCTGTCTTCTCTCTCTATTTCTCCTTCTGGCTAATAAAATTCTTCCCTCCAGTGCAGCCAACAAGCATCAGTGTGCCGATACCAAAGCTGTACCAAAATGTAACCTCCAGAAGTTCCTTGCTTATTTTTAAACGCTTTTAATTAAAGTAAAACAAAAGATTTCCTTATCTGATCGAGGCCAATTCTCCAGAGTTGCTTGAAAGTGTAAAAAAGGTGCAAAGAGAGAAGAAAAGAAAGAAAAGAACAAGAAAGAAGCAGAGATTAAGGTAAGCAGGGAACATTCGTTTGGGTGTAGTACACAGTGGTGTTTGATACTGGTTGGTGAATAGGAGAAGCTGATTAATGAAGTGAAAGAACTTGATCTATGGTAAACATTAATTTCATTTTTGCAGCAAGTCTTTTCCTTATTTTCATTTGTGCTCATCAGCATTCCTCGGCTGTAAAGTGGAAGGTTATTAGATTTACAAATCTCCTCATACAAAATCTTGTAATAAAATTCAGCTTTTTCTTTTCCATCAATGGATCTCAAATACTGTAAAACACAGCTCCACAGAAAGCAGCTTCTTCAGAGCTATAAAGTTATAAGAGTTTTACTGTCATTTTACTTCACAAGACAAACATTCTAGTGAGCCAATCAGCTTCTTTTTTTGACTATTTTCCATATATTACCACCTCTGATTTTGTTAAGTATCAAAAAACAAATGTTATTGCACCTAATAAAACACATTTTCATGTATAAAGTCCCTTGTTGGAGTCATCTCTGTCTAAGTCTGTTGACCTCTACTGGTCTTTGCTCTGACAATAAAACCTTTACTTTTGGTTGTGTCCAAATTATACTATTTTCTAAAAGCCTTTTCTCTCCTGCAAACCTTCCTCCTAACAAGGCAGGTGTGTTCTTTGTCTCCAGATTTCCTCTTTTTTTCTTGCTGTCTGATCAGCTCTTGTGACAAACAGCACCGTGCACGACGTTCACACGGTGTAGGAAAGAATGCACCTTAATGAAATGTTTCCCAGGTTCCCCAGGAAAACCCATCAGGTATTTTACTCAAGACTCCATCATCAGTCCCCAGCTCCATGTTAGAGAGGACACTTGGTTTTTTAGGGTCTTGATTATCACATAAGCATCGATCCTTATTGCTTTGTGCCCATTATTTTCTTGTCTCCACCAGTTTTCAGTCCATATCTCCTCCTGCAGGTTTGAAAAACCTCATTCAAATAAAACATCAAAATATGCAGATCAATCAATAATGGTTTGCTTTGTATGGCATAAAGGAAATTAGTCATAAAGAGAAACAACATTTTCCTCATACACAACAAATGAATTTTGGCAAAACAAGAGAGGGACTCTTCACCCTTTTTAGGGAGTTTAGAGCTCCAGCAGATTTCATAATAGAAACAGAAACAGGTCAAAGAATGTTGGATTTCATGTGACTGAACTGGCAGTTTTCAAATTGTTTTATAAACATTAAAAATAAACAATAAGTAAAATATTTAATTTATAGTGTAATGACTCTAACTTTAGAGCTTCCTAAACTGTCCAGAACTTTTGTTATTCCCAGAAACTTACACTATCTACACACTTTTTACACATTGAAACATGGGCACTTCTGTCTTCTTTCCTCTCTCAATTCTTTTCACACAAATCCACCCAGGAGGCAGAGAGTATGCAGCAGACTTTAACAGACCTTCACCATCTGACACGTCGGCTGCTTCTGGTTCAACTTTTTTTTACCAGGATGTTTTTTTTTTTGGTTTTCCACAGTGATGGTTTGTCTGAGGCTTCATTTTTGTTTATTTATTGTTTCTGTCTCCTGTGTTAAGAGCACAAGAGTCAGTGAGTTGACAGGTGTACTGTTACTATGGTTACCCTAATCAATGTCACCAGCTGCAGCTTTAACATTTCTTATGATAATTGCATACAGATATTTGCATTTTGCCTAAACTTTTACAAAAGCCAGTCCACCATTCCTAGTGGATTAATAGTAATTGGAATGTATTTATTTATTTTAGACAGTGGCTGCATTAGGATGTTTGAGTAATTTCAACTTGGTGATCTTATATGGTATAAGTCTCGTCTCGTCTCGTCTTCTTCCGCTTATCCGGGTCCGGGTCGCGGGGGCAGCATCCCAATTAGGGAGCTCCAGACAGTCTTCTCCCCAGCCACTTCTACCAGCTCCTCCGGCAGGATCCCAAGGCGCTCCAGGGCCAAACCAGAGATATATTTTCTCCAGCGTGTCCTGGGTCGACCCGGGGGCCTCCTGCCGGCAGGACATGCCTGAAACACCTCCCTGGGGAGGCGTCCAGGGGGCATCCTAACAAGATGCCCGAACCACCTCAGCTGGCTCCTCTCTACATGGAGGAGCAGCGGTTCTACTCCGAGTCTCTCCCGGATGTCCGAGCTCCTCACCCTATCCCTAAGGCTGAGCCCGGCCACCCTGCGGAGAAAACTCATTTCGGCCGCTTGTATCCGCGATCTCGTTCTTTCGGTCATTACCCAAAGTTCATGACCATAGGTGAGGATTGGGAGGTAGATCGATCGGTAAATCGAGAGCCTTGCTTTCCGGCTCAGCTCCTTCTTCACCACAACAGACCGGTTCAGCGTCCGCATCACTGCTGACGCTGCCCCAATCCGCCTGTCGATCTCCCGCTCCCTCCTTCCCTCACTCGTGAACAAGACCCCGAGATACTTGAACTCCTCCACTTGAGGTAGGACCTCTCTCCCGACCTGGAGTTGGCAAGCCACCCTTTTCCGATCGAGAACCATGTCCTCAGACTTGGAGGTGCTGATCCTCATTCCAGCCGCTTCACACTCGGCTGCGAACCTCCCCAGCAAGAGCTGAAGGTCAGAGCCTGATGAAGCTAGGAGGACCACATCATCTGCAAAAAGCAGAGACGCGATTCTCCTGCCACCAAACTCAACACCCTCCACACCACGGCTGCGCCTAGAAATCCTGTCCATAAAGGTTATGAACAGGACCGGTGACAAAGGGCAGCCCTGGCGGAGTCCAACCCTCACTGGAAACAGGTCCGACTTACTGCCGGCTATGCGGACCAGACTCACACTCCTCTGGTACAGGGACTGAATGGCCCTTAACAAAAGACCATCCACCCCGTACTCCTGGAGCGCCCCCCACAGGGTGACCCTGGGGACACGGTCATAAGCCTTCTCCAAATCCACAAAACACATGTGGATTGGTAGGGCAAACTCCCATGACCCCTCCATCACCCTAGCGAGGGTAAAGAGCTGGTCCACAGTTCCACGACCAGGACGAAAACCACATTGCTCCTCTTCTATCTGAGGTTCAACTATCGACCGGACCCTCCTCTCCAGTACCCTGGAGTAGACCTTCCCAGGGAGGCTGAGGAGTGTGATCCCCCTATAGTTGGAACACACCCTCTGGTCCCCCTTCTTAAAAATGGGAACCACCACCCCGGTTTGCCACTCAACAGGAACTGCCCCCGATGACCACGCAATGTTGCAGAGACGTGTCAACCACGACAGTCCTACAACATCCATAGCTTTCAGATACCCAGGTCGGATCTCATCCACCCCCGGGGCTCCGCCACTGCGTAGTTTTTTGACTACCTCAGCGACTTCTGCCCCAGAGATTGGACAGTCCATCCCCAGTTCTCCCAGCTCTGGTTCCTCATAGGAATGCGTGTCGGTGGGATTGAGGAGCTCCTCAAAGTATTCCTTCCACCGCCCGACTATAGCCCCAGTTGATGTCAGCAGCTCCCCGTCCCCACTATAAACAGTGTGAGCGAGTTGCCGCCTTCCTCCCCTGAGGCGTCGGATGGTTTGCCAGAACCTTTTTGGAGCCGACCGATAGTCTTTTTCCATGGTCTCACCAAACTCCTCCCACGCTCGAGATTTTGCCTCGGAAACTGCCACTGCTGCACCCCGCTTGGCCCTCCGATACCTATCAGCTGCCTCTGGAGACCCACAGACTAGCCATGCCTTGTAGGCCTCCTTCTTCAGCCTGACGGCTCCCCTAACCTCTGGTGTCCACCAGCGGGTACGGGGGTTACCGCCACGATTGGCTACCTTGCGACCACAGCTAGCAACAGCTGCCTCAACAATCGCAGAGCGGAACAAGGCCCATTCGGACTCAATGTCCCCCACTGCTCTCGGGACGCGGTCGAAGCTCTGCCGGAGGTGGGAGTTGAAGACCATCTTGACAGGCTCTTCTGCCAGGCGTTCCCAGCAGACCCTCACTATACGTTTGGGCCTACCAGGTCTGCGTAGCATCTTCCCCTGCCATCTGATCCAACTCACCACCAGGTGGTGATCAGTTGACAGCTCCGCTCCTCTCTTCACTCGAGTGTCCAAAACATACGGTCTCAGGTCAGATGATACAACTATAAAGTCAATCATCGACCTGTAACCTAGGCTGCCCTGGTACCAGGTGTACTGGTGGGCATCCTTATGTTCGAACATGGTGTTCGTTATGGCCAAACTGCGACTTGCACAGAAGTCCAAAAACAGAACACCACTCGAGTTCAGATTGGGCGGGCCGTTCCTCCCAATCACGCCCCTCCAGGTCACGCTGTCATTGCCCACGTGAGCGTTGAAGTCTCCCAGCAGGACTAAAGAGTCCCCAGTAGGAGCGCTATCCAGCACTCGTCCCAGGGACTCCAAAAAGGGTGGGTACTCTGAGCTGCTATTTGGTGCATAAGCACAAACAACAGTCAGGACTCGTTCCCCAACCCGAAGGCGCAGGGAAGCTGCCCTTTCGTCCCCCGGAGAAAACCTCAACATACAGGCAGAGAGTCTTGGGGCTAACAGAAAGCCCACCCCAGCCCTCCGCCTCTCACCCAGAGCAACTCCAGCATACAAGAGAGTCCAACCCCTCTCAAGGACTCGGGTTCCAGAGCCAACGCTATGTGTCGAGGTGAGCCCAACTATATCTAGCCGGTATCGCTCAGCCTCTTCCACAAGCTCCAGCTCCTTCCCCGCCAGAGAGGTAACGTTCCATGTCTCGATAGCCAGTTTTTGTGTCCGGGGATCGGACCGCCAAAGCTCCCGCCTTGGTCTGCCATCCGATCCACATTGCACCAGACCCTTCATGTTCCTCCTGCAGGTGGTGGGCCCACAGGTGGATGAGCCCATGTATCCAGTTCGGGCTGGGCCCGGCCGGGCCCCATGGGCGAAAGCCCGGCCACCAGGCGCTCGCTCACGGGCCCCAACCCCAGGCCTGGCTCCAGGGTGGGACCCCGGTAACCCTCCGGGCCGGGTACACTGGCTCGATGATTGTATTTCCATATATATAGTATAAGTTTGTGACAAAAGGATCAACCAAAAAAAATACAAAATATACTCAAATTAAGCAACATTTAAGAATAAATAATAATAAATAACAAAAAGAACATTTCAGAAGCAAAAGTGTGGAATTTTAAAGCAACAAAATCACTCTAAAAACAAAATAAACCAATTCATTAATAAATATTTACTTCTTGATGATTCATATTTTATTTCTTTGACACACCTTTTTGGTTCTCACCTGCGTCACTAGGACCATTAGGCTTTCATTCTGAAGGACATGTTTTGCTTCTGCTCTAGGTTTTTGCTTTTGAAAAAAGTCTCAGTGGGAGGGGCTTTTCAGTGCGTTGATCTCATTGGTTACGAGGGTATTGAGTCTGTGGTTCCATACAGCAAACAGCTAGAGTCACCTACTCCAAACCCTTTAAAGCCCCTCCCACTGAGACTTTCTTTCAAAAGCAAAAGCCTCATGATTTTAACTCAATTCTTGAAAGGTTTGGACACCACTGCTTTAAAGAGACACCAAAGAAAACCTGCTTGGTTCTGACGATATCTATTCCAGTCTTTGTGTGGGTCAGCATGACCAACAAAGTACATTTAAACCTTCCAAATGCGTACTGGACATCTGGTTGTTATCATAATCATTCCCTTCTAGGGAGGAGAAAATGCTTTTTGGCAAAAATCATACTGAGCTAAACCACAGCGCTTTAATCTGGTGCTTTAAAATAAAACCTGGAACGAAGCACAGGAACCTGCTTCTGTTCATATTTATAAGGTTTATTCTTTTCAGTGGGAGTCATGGTAAAGTCATTTAGCTGTACATCATGTATGAATAGAAGAAAACATCTATTGTAGTAAAAATTTGGACTCTAAGCTTTTATAAATTTTCTTTCTGCCCTTCACCTCGGTCAGAATGAATCAGAAGCCATTCTTCATTTGTTTGTGTCAGCTTGAGCTTTGCCATTCATAGGAGATAATCTTAAAAAAGGAAAGACAAAAAATCCATAGTTTATTGGACTTTTGGGCAAATTCAATTTACAGAAAAAAAAATGCAACTGCAAGTTATTTCTGTTTTTACAAAATGTTGCACTGCTGTACATATATTTGCAGAGCTCAAATGTTTCATACACATATTTTGTTAGAATATAATATTTTTTAATGGTTTTGAATAAACTGAGGTAATAAAGTGAAAGTTTGGGTGTGGACATTTACACGACTACAGGAATTGTTGCACTCAAACGTGTGACAACGGCTGTAGATTCTTTATTGAGATTTTGTATAGAACATCCTGGGATTACACTCCACCCATAAGCTTCTCTAGCCTAATTTCTAGGGGAAATTTAACCACCACATATCTAATCTTACATCGTAGGTGGAAATTAGTTGCAGTATTTCTGTGTTTGAAGTGGGTCAGAAATTCTGAGTTGGAAATGTGCAGCGACTCTCCGGGTCTCCACAGGTAACATTTTTCAGTCTCCGGTGAGTTTGGGGTGGAGGAGTAATTGAGCACTAGATGACTCTACTCCTGGAGACTATGGCAGCCATGAAAATGTGCCCTCGCAGACCAATAAAAATGTCCTCTCCTTCTTGCTGTAATTGGACAAGGGACAGTGGGGTTGGGCTTTGGCCTGAGGAGACCACCTTTGGAATGCTCTGCTCAATACGCTCCTATTAGATTGATGAAACAGGGGACGCACTGGACGAGAGACGTGTCATAAAAACAAGAGTGATGCTGATGAGAATAAAGACACACAAAACTGCAGCTGCATTGGAAAGGCTAAAATATCTAATCCATCATTTCTCCAGGAAACAGACAGCCATCAATGTTTACCCACTGCTTTGTGTGAACTTTCAAATCTATTTCTCACCATTTGCTTTAAGAGCAGTTAGATTGTAGTTGAGCTGATTTATAGCTGTGGAAATTCATGTATGCATGGTTTGACTCTTTCACTTCCGACAAAAATAAATCTAGATTTCCTTCTTCTCCAAAATCAACATCTATCAAAAGTTATTCTTCCTGACAGATGAAATCACATTTGCTATTCTTGTGTGTTTGGCTTTTCAGGTCAAGATATTCACAAGAACTTTTTTTTTACTAGAATCAATATTGTGGATATTTGACATAAGTTTTTACTATTCAGGTTCATAATGTGGTTGTTAATAATAGTCATGCATTTCATTTAATCTTTTCCAGTTATATATTTCTGTAAATATTCATGAATCATTCACTAAACTTATTCTTGATAGCTGAAATGTTCACTTTGACTAAAACTAAACAATCGATTTCTTCTCTGATATTCTATTTAACTGTTATGATAAATTGGCTTGCCATACTTCCTGTGACTGTGCAGCAAACTCCACTGGTTGTTTGTATCCATGATGCACTGATGCAGCGGAACTGTCTAATGTTAGACTGAAGAGGGGACATGCATTTATTTATGTATCATTCTGAAGGTATTTTTGACTTAACCTCTTTGTTAAAAGCAGAAAAAATCCTAAAATCCATGCTGTCAGATTATTAGGCCTTTTATGAGTTTGATTTATTTTAGTATCTTGCAGCCCAAGAAAATAGCAAACATCACTTTGTCTGATGAAGCTAACAGGTGAACTTTTATCTGAAATTTGCACAAATAACTGTTTAGCTTGATCAAATCACCAACACATTTAAAACCTTTAATACTGACCCTCGAGGATTTATTGATAAATCTGTTTAATCTCAAATATTTGATCTCTCTAAACCATCAACCAGCAGACAGGAATCATGAAACATTACCTTCAAGACCTGTTTTAAATGTAGTTTGCAGCAACAAAGGGCTCCACTGTGGTCTCTATCTTGTTGCTAACTCCGTTTCTCTGATGTTTTGTTCCAGACAGGTTGTAAGGTGTCAGTTCAGGGAGGAGGAAGTAAAGGCTGAATGCAGACACTGAGAAAGGAGGTGTGAACAAAAGCGTCTAATAAAACTTACAGGGGCTGAACAAAAGCTGACTGGGAGGCAAAAAGAAAATGCAGCCTCGCAATTCAGTGAGTCCAAGAAATGGTTCAACAAAAGCAACTTGAAGAGGTAGATAAATTAAAATAACATTTTAAAAAAATGGATATGCAGCAAATAAATAAACATGCACTGCAAGAGAGCCTAAAATACAATCAGGCAGTTCCAGTTTCAAGATTAACCAGTTATTCCAATTTCCCAGATGGTTTGCTTTATTTTGGGGGGATTCACCTGTTTAAAGATTTAAAAATCAGGGTGTGGAGAAATAATTATCAATCAGGTGAGACAGCTGGTTGTTGTAGTCTAAATGTGACTACTGAACCCTGATAGGTCTGACTGTTTAAAATGCTGCAACAGAAGCATGGCAAGTAAAAATCTCTCATCATTGTGATCTCGTAAATCCTCCACAAATCCAGCTGCCTCGCAAGGTAACTAAAACCTCACAGGCTTAATTGATATCACAGCTGTCATGACTCAATAGCATGAGCTCAAACTATAAAGGAATTCTTTAAAAGTGAAGTTGTGGATGTTTTTTATCTGCCAGCTGGTTGACAGATGAAATCAAGTCACTGTATGTGTCATTTACAACATGGGATCAGAACTAAAAGTGATCTGATTGGTGGCTCAGACAAACTTCAGCACCCTAAGTGAATTTGATCAACTGTTGATGTATTCATTCAAACACAGTTGTAACAAAAGGTCATCTCAAGCACACAGATCACTGATAGCAGGTGATTCTAACTATTTGGCCAAATGTGTGAAAGAACAGCCTGAGATAAAAGGGACAGGGGGAAACCGGAGATAAAGAACAGAGAGAAACTTGAAGATAAAAATACAACATTCAAGTCCCGTTTAAACATTCATCTGGCTTCTCTTCGCTGCTGAATTCAGGCTGTCCTGCCAATTGTTTAGTGATAATCCAGCTGTGTGCCTCTCACGGTAATGGAGTGAATAGAGGAGTGCAAGCTCTGGCTGAAGCTGAGGCAGGACAGACATTCTGACCTTCCTCGCACCAGCTTTACTTCAGCAGGAGAGGAGTCTTTCATAAATGGATTATTCCACTCAGTCACCTTTGACCTGTCTGGCTGCCTTCAACAGCAACTCCAGCAACCTGTCCATCACTTCTAGAGGAGAAGAAAGGGGGAGATAAGAGGGGAGGTGATTCTGGGGGATTAAACCTTCTGATGCTTTGCTGCAGAGAGATGGAGACAATAAAAGGGAAGGTTTTACAATGCGGGGCGTTGATTGTAAAGTAAAGCTTTAAAAATGTAACACCTACATTTAGTCACGTAGGCTACGTTTTATTTAGTTCCTCATAACAATAAAAACCAGGTGTAAAATAAACTTTAAAGTCTTTTTTCACCACATTTTTTTAGGGAAATTACAATGTAATGGCTAAAAGTCTCCATGACATTGTGTGGGCTTGTATAATCATCAGGGCTCTCCCTGCACATTGATAAATAATCCATAGTTCTACACAATCCTACCATCAAAGAGACTGAGATAATGGATGTCTTCACCTTGTTTTTGTCTGATGTTACTTTATTACCACAGTCTGAATTCACATGTTAGCAAAACATTTAGTCTAAAACCATCACATTCATATTTAGATTGAATTTAATTACAATTTGATAGAACTTTATATGTTTAGACTTAAGGCTAGAATACACCGGACATGTCGGCGACACGCCACGTCGTGGCTGCGGCGTTATTTTGATTTAAAACCATTCTAGTCCATCAGATCACTCACACAGAGCTCGCCACAACGCGTCCCAGACACGCGAGACGCCGCCAGCCTGCTAAAGATTCGCACCAGTTTAAAAAGGAGCGCCAGTCGCAGCTGTGCGCGTGTGTCACGACATGTTGAGTACTTTCTGACACCGGCATTACCATGACACCGACGTTACGACGCAGAATGGCTCCTATTACGGCACACAGAAATAAACCGCCACAAACATTACGGCACACATAAACAACAGTTCCATTAAATAACTTACTTACCCATTTTGAAAGAATTAGAATTAGATTCCCAGAACACAAGACGGCAGCTCTGATTACATATAAACAAAGAATTCACTTCCCGCTTCCAGTTTTCAATTCCCGCGTGATGTTGTGACTATCGCGCGATTTTTTAAAGCAGATCCTACGGCGCGCTGTGTCAGGAGCGCGTCTTGTGTGAGTACAAGACTCGCCAACACCGCAGCCAAAAGGTGGCGCATCGCTGAGGTATCCGGTGTATTCCAGCCTTTAAAGGTCCCATGTTCTGCACTTTAGATCCAATTCTTTACATCTCAATTATATATAACAGCTATGCATTTGTCAAATTGGCCCTTACTTTAAGTGCTTTAAGTGTTGTTCTTCCACCCCCTCATTCAATCTCCTGAAGCAAAACCTCCATCTCAAATGGGCGGGGCAGTTGGGGAGTCGAGCCCCGTCCATCTCTCTTCTCCGTACGCATTCGCAAGACATTGGTGGGTCTTCAGGGTCTCAGATGAAGGGAGTAAAAAAAAGACTTTTGTGCTCAATGATGCAACCATCTACAAAGCAACTGCCGTGTTTTGCTCGTAGCTTCACTATGACTGTTTGCTAACGTTAGTTGTGAGGATCCCGTGGTTTTTAAAAGGGCGGGGCAGGGCTCAGGTAGCCAAAGGTGCTCCTGATTGGCTCTGTCCTCTAGAGAGGAGTGGTCGTTTCCCTTCTTGACATCAGCAGGGGAAAGATTTTGAAACCACAGTTAAGAAAAATGAGAATAAGAATGTGAAAATATTTGAACACTTTTAGGTCTCATGCACAGTCTTTGGGACTGATGTGACTGTTAAAAGATCTTTAAAAAGTAAATTTTGTATTTTATGGGACCTTTGATTCAATGTATTTTTAAAGGTTGAGCTTAAATTTAAATATTTAGACCTCATTCTAAATATTTAGGTTTGACCTTGTATATTTGAATTTGATTCAAAATTAACTATTTTTAAGCTAAATGTGATGAAATCAAGCTGCTCTTTTAATTTGTATTATATACTTTTGAGCTGATGCCCCATGCGTCAGAAACAGCAGCTGCTGCTACACGCGCTCATGACTCAGTAGACTGGTGTGATACGAAGGAAGCAAAGTGACCTCGTTCTTCGACTGCAACACACAGGGCTTTTAACATGTTCTCTCTGCTGACAATTATAATCTGTGAAAAGTGGTGGTGAGGCTGCATGAAAAGCCAATGAATGCCAAACACCCAGCACTCCACCCACAAAGGACTAAATTTAGAGCCGAAAACAAACTGAACAGGGACCTTCCAGGTCCTTATTGAAAGGTACAAGCAATGACTTAGGCATATCTGAGAGCATCGTTATAGGACGCACGTCTGCTGGGTGACTCATAGAATCTAGATGACAACTGCCATTTAATATGAGAAGTGAGTATAGCCTTGAGGAGCATACAGGGATATGTTTCTACATTTCTTTACTCAATTCAGCTCAATTCAGATTTGATTTAGTCAACATCAAATCACAATAAAAAATATATAATCCCAGGATGTCTGTTATACGTATAGAGTTAGGTCTATGAAGCACAAATAAAACCCCTCCTCTGAATAAAAACTAAAACTCATCACGTCATAGCAAACGTCAACTGAGTCCAGGTATTTTTGTTGTCCTAAATATTTCACACCCTTAAGGCCCATACCTGTGGCTGGCCATGACTGACAGCTGATGCTTTGGATGACAGCGAGCCAGTGAGCTGTAACAACTCACTCCAGCAAAACACAATCTCCTACAAGTCTCAAAGGAAAGCTCTGCGAGGGAGGCATCCAATTCTGCCTTCCTTTCAGCTATCATCTGTGAGGCATGCAGGAATGAAAGACGCGGGATTGAGAGGAGGAGAAAGCAAAAGAAATTGAGACGTATAGCGGAACGATGGCGGGGCACGAGGAGATAGCAGGCGGGGATGAATACGTGAGGTACTGTAAACGAGAGGTGTGGAAAAAAGAAAAGGAGAATTTTTCTTCTCTTCGATTCTCTCTATTCTCATCCTGTTCCCCTCTGGCATTATAGTGCTTATTTACTGCGGCCTCTCCCGTCCCAGTGGAACGGGGAGGGAAATGGGCTCTTAACTGGCCTTCCATACATCACCTGCTGACACTGATGCTTGGAGTTTTGGAATGGCTGCATCTGATGTTTCTTTTTAAAATCAATTATTTACAGAGTGTCCTCGGGTTCTTGCAGTTCATCTCAGCTAATTTGTCATGACGCATGTTGTGTTTCTGCTTCGGAACATCAGAAATGTTGTGTATCTTTCAGAAGCAAGAACCTGAAGTAATCATTTTCTGTCTCTCACATCATTGTGGAGAACTTTTGCTCCTCTACTTTTTACACGATTCTCTAAGTTTATCAAAGTTTGCCGACAGTTGTTTTGACATAAATTTCTTAAAATCCCACCGCAGCCTTTCACTCAGGTTCAAGTCTGGATGTTGATTGGACCACTGCAACAACCTGACTCTTTTCTTTTTCAGTCATTTTGCTGTAGATTTGCTGCTGTTTGGATCATTGTCCTGTTTTATGGCCAAGTTCGGTCCAAACATTAGTCTACAGAGGTGGTCAACTCAATGACTGCAAGATACAAAATCATCAGCCCTCCACCACCGTGCTGACAGCTGTTTTGATCTGCTCTGTTTGTTTTCATGCCGAAAACGCTGCTGTTCATTTTAGGTCTCATCTGTCCAAAGGGCCTTGTCCTAGAAGTTCTGTGGGTCAATCAGGAGCAAGTTTACAAACTTGAGTAATGCTGCCATGTTCTTTTCTCCTGCAACTAAACAAGCCCATAAAAAGGACATTTCATTATTGTCCCTTCATGAACTTTGACCTTTAACTCACTAACTGAGGCTTGTAGAATCAGAAGTGGGGTTCCTGAGTCGTTTATCTGGGATTCTACAATCTGACCTTGGTGTAATTTCTTTGGGATTGGGATTCTGGAAAGAAGGGCAGCTGAAATATATTCCATCTATGACTTTTTTTTTTATCCCTACGGAATAATAGAGGGTCGTTGCTGATGTCTTTTCTCTTTGGCAGTGTGAAAACACACACCTATATGCTCCAGACCAGCAAATCCCAACACTTGTGTTTTTTTAAAGGCAGTCACACTGATGAGGATGAGTTAATCAAATGCATCTGATTAACTGGCTGCTACTTTCCCCCTTAAATGGAAGCAGCAAGGATTGGTTTTAGTTTTTCACACACAGCTTTTCCATTTTAGCTTTGTTTTTATTTAAAATTGACATGTTTTACATTGTTCTGTATTTTAACAACTTTCATTGTGAACTGATTTCATTAGATTGAATTTACCTGAAATAAAATATAAAACAGAAATAAAAACAGTCCTCACAGACGCCTGATACCCACTTAAGGAAATAAGCCATTACCCGGTGGGAACATGAATATTAGCAGCCTTATCTTGTTTCAGCTTTACTGGAAATGAACTCATAGGCGGAAAAAAAATTGCATTGGATTATTTATAAAAGTTAGAATCCAATCATGTTGTGTCACATGGTAATCATCGTGGACTATTAGGGAAGCTCACCTCAGCATGTGTCTCCTTTTATGTCTCATCATTTCTTTATTGTGCACGCTGATGAGACTCATGAAGAAGTTTTTTCATTTTGAAAAGATGCTCAGTGCACCTGCAGCCCACAGGGTAAATTAAGTTGTCATCAAATGCGGAAATATGTTTAATTTTCTTCTCGGTACGCCTGCCCTGCAGCAAGAGCTTTTATACAATCTGATTGCTTTTACAGGAAGCTAATGAAATAAGATTACATTCGTAGCTGATCCAATAAATACATTAACCTTTACAAATCAAAACATGTCATCTCCTTTTTTCTGCTGCCATTTGCCTAAAAATGGTCAGATTAACCAAAAACTTCATTATCATTTTTTAACATTTTTTGCTTTGCTGCTTAGTGTTTGTTGAGACAATGGACCTCTTTGTGCTCGCTCTCCTGAATAAAAATGCTCCTATTTATCATCCCATTATTAGACAAAGGGTGATTTTGTTATCATAATACCACAGACACTTACATGCACCATAAACACTCAAAAACACATCACAATATTTTGTTGTACGACTTGCATTTATCTGAACTGATGACCCTCGTGACTTTCCCTGCCATCTTTACCATGAATGACCCCGAAGGAAGTTCATATCAATTTGTTTGGTGAGATTGAGACAAAGCTAACGGCGAGGCGTGATGGAGGGCTAATACGTAAAGGGGCTGTAAAGAAGAGGGAATGGGGAGTAAGAGCAAGGTGAATGATGGATAGATGATCGGGGGGGAATGAGATGAACACAGCAGCAAAAGACGGGGAAGCATGAGGGGAAGGGAGGGAGAGAGAAAGAGCTGATTGACAATTTGCATCCCCTTCAGAGGGTATCAGGGAACATGATTGAATCCAGTCAGGCTGAACCCATTAGGGGTGCGCTGCTGTCGGAGGCCCAGCAGAAAACCATTCACTGGCACCCAGTCCCTTGCTCTTCACCAGTCTCCATTTATATTCATGCCAGGTTTGAGTTATTGAAGAAGAGGATTGAAGGAGGGAAAGAAAATAAGTAGGGGGCTGAAGCAGGTCTTAGCCATTTGCTGTTTGTAAGTCATAAAGTTCTTAATCATTGTCAACTTGGGCACAACTCAACCCATTAGCATGTCGTATTCAGGGGTCGATATTAGGGATGTTACTATCTGATCTCAAGTATCAGATCAGGGTCCCGGAACACTCAGCTCCTGATCTCTTTGTTGACATACTCATATGGTTTTACAAAAGCCATGTTGAAGGAAAGAGACCAATAACCAATCAACACGTTGAATGATTAAAATCTCACAGTTTTACTTTTAATCTGCTAAATTAAAAAAGTCAAATGAATAAAAAGTGCAATTAGCAGTGGAATATTACTGTATGTTTGCAACCTTTCTGCAGTGTGTGCATGTGCACAATTGTTAATGAGCATGTCAGAACATTGCATAGAGCTGTCTTCACAGCTGAGTTTTTAACTGAATTTACAAACTGTTAATAACTTTCACTCTTGATATCACCAGCTAGTTATTTATAAGTCCCATTCACAGTGATGCTTAACAAACATCAATAAAGAGTGTTCACAGACAACACCTGTTTATAAAACATTATTCATTAGGGTAAGTCAGTGAGACAAACACTGTGATCTGTACAGATCAACCATTTCCCTGCATAGTGATGCTGGAATAAATACTCACATGCATTGATTATAATTTTAATGTAGTTATTGTTTGTAGTGTCCAAAAAGTTTTTATAGTTAAAAAAAAGTACAGGTATTAAAAATCAGTATTGACAGATCCATAATCCTAAAGGACTCAGATCTCAAATAGGGACTAAAGAGCCTGATCTGGACATCCATAAATCCATCCATCCATCCACTTTCTGTACCTGCTTTATCCTCCACAGAGGGTCACAGGGGGGCTGGCGCCTAACTCCAGCTGTCAAGGGGCGAGAGGCGGGGGCCAAGACCAATCAGCCTAACAGTCATGTTTTTGGGCCGTGGGAGAAAACCAGAGTACCCGGAGAGAACCCACACATGCACGAGGAGAACATGCAAACTCCACGCAGAGAGGCCGCAGAGCCAGGAAGCGAACCCACGACCTTCTCGCTCCTCGAGGCAACAGTGCTAACCAACTGCCATCCCTATATCTATAAAGTCAATTTACTGAAATGCATTCTTTTAAATCTCTAGAGAAATAATTTGTACTTCAAGCAGCTCAGTATGTCTGTTCACATTAGCTTTTCCTGAAAATGTTGCCACTACCCAAATCCTGCATTTGTTTTATGTTTTTTGGAGCCACAGCCATGTGACATCTCACACTTAAACCGATGCTACCACTTCACTGAAAACTGCTCTTTGTACCTCTCAGTAGATCCCTGGGCCACGATGCGAACAGCAGAGATATCACACCCTTGAGGGTGCGATAAGCCACCTTGGCCGAGGGCTGATGGGAACGTTTCCCATCAGCGTTCAGACAGCTGATCCACAGCAGCCCCAGAGTTTGACTAGGTGACAAAGGAGGTGGAGTGTCGAGGAGGGTCTTCCACATGCTCCTATTTATCTCACATGAGCAGCACGCGCCCAAGGCAACGGCATTACAGTGGCCTTGGTTTGATACAGCCAACTGTGACGTTGGAACCGTGCTGATAAACTCCGCTTTCTTCTCCAGACCAAAAATCACGACTTAATAGAAAATTATTCATCCTTTTGCTTGTGACTTCTCAGAGTGGACCTTTTGTTGCACTCCATGTGACTCAGAAGCAAGCAGCACGAAGGGACACTGTGGGCATTTGGAAACAATTGGATTCATATTTTAGTTTGTACCTTAGAAGTGCACTCAGGATGCCAAATTGCCTATTAGGCTGTTTTAGTAGAAACAGTCATGGCGCCACTAATCCAGCTTTGAACATTTGCTCCTTGCTTTGATGCGATTATCAAAACACAAATTTGATAAGCCTATTTGGAGCGTTTTAAGAGTCCGGTATTGGCTTAGCTGAAGTATTATTCAGACATAAAGTCAACATAGAAAGGTAACATAAAAAGAGACCTATTCATATTTATACTCTAGGAGCTGCTGTGGTTATAGAGGCTGTGACTTCACCTTTTATTGTATGTGTAACAGTACATCTGCTCCTACTGTGACTTTCTGTTTTTATCTCTCTTTGTCTTTGCTGTATTTCTTTCTAAGTCAGTCTCCTGTCCTCATCGTCCCTGAGGTTTAAAATAGGCACAGAGGGATCAGGTTCGAGTTATGAATGTCCCAATTAGTAGGAGGTGGGCGGAGATGATTTTTTTAAAATAGTACTCAAGTGACTAGAGCAAAAAAAGCATTACCCAGTTGTGTTTTTATTTAAGAAGGCTTAATGCAAGCTATTGACTTCTCAGCAAGGACCAGGATTAGGTCAAATATACTTCACTCGCTAATGCATACCTAATGGTTCTACTATAGATTAGCCATAAAAGTGGATGATCATAAATATTGCTGGATTTTAAAACATTTATGAGAGAAAGTCAATGCCGTGCTTCCAAAATCAAGGGCAGCAACTGCAGCAGTGGATTCAGATGTATGCCTCATTTAGAAAAAGTAATGGGTAATATTAGAAATCAGCACAATTATATTGATTCCAGCACAGAAGACATGTTGGTGTTTTATTTGTTTGCTGCACTGCGCTTCCAACAGCTGGATTATCCACAGCAAAGTAATAAAGGGGGAGGGATAGTGTGTCGCCAGGCTTCTAGAGTTCACATCTAACATCTTCTGCATTTGTGTCACAGCTGCTGACAAGTTCATCAGTCACCTTTGAACCCCACCCTCTGGCAAAAATTTAAAGCAAAAGGATGGTGAAATGTTTGTGAAATCTCAGGAACGAGCGCAACCGTGTCACAGTGATATGAATTCTCATTGAGAACAAGAGTGAAAACCTTGGCAGATGACATGATGTGGTGGCAGTCATAAAATACATTCTACAAATAACGGTTTGACAAAGGGTCCTGTAGGTGAGACTGGAAGGAAAAAAGATCAGTGACCATCCTGATGAGTTAAATCTAAGGTCCACTTTCACACTATGCTCTATATCACAGGTAAGCAATAGGTGGCCGGCCCACGGGCCAATTACTGTGTCCCCAAAGCTGTCAAAATTTAATAAAATCTACTGAAAAATGGCACTGCGCAACTCCCGCAACAGCTTCAGGAAGTGGAGCTACTGCAGGCAGCTACAATGTGCACTGCCCACTCCCCTCAGACCAATTGTGTGCCCCCCCCCTCCCAAGCTGTTAATATTTAATAAAATGTACCGCAAATCGCTGCTGCATCTCTCGCGCTGCTCCAGGAAATGAAGTAGCCCCCCCCCCCACACACACACACACACACAAACACACACAACCAATCGCACACAGCCCCCACCCCCCACCCCCTGGCCGGCCCGCAGACTCCTCAATGGATAGGTGTCTGTCCGCTTCAGGTTTGTAATTGAGTACCCCTGCTCTATATGATCTACTAGAACATGGCTGGATGAAAAATTCAGAAAAAAAAATTTAAGTGTGAAAGCAATTATGACAATATTATGGCACATTTTCACCACATTTTAAAGTGTAGGCAGAACAAAAGGTGTTATAGTTAATGAAACTGTGACTCATATGGTCGTACTCAGAGCTGCTAAAATATAGAAAAATAAATCACAATCTTGATTACTTTTATTATTATTTAACACAATTAATTAGTGCAGGAACATGATCCAGAGTTTTTATGTGGAGTTTGAGGTGTAGCAGGACCCAGTGGTGCAGGTGGAAGGCAGGAGCAGGAGGCAGTGGGTGAACAACAGCATTTATTTGTAGCTCTTGACTTGACTTGACTGTGTGATAAAAACAGACCAAAAACAGACAAACTGACAAGGAATGACAAGACAAGCGAGCTTAAATACATGAGGAGGGTAATCAAGGAGACAAGACACACCTGTGGGGGATTAACACAGAAACACAGGATCTAATTAGACACACCTAACAAGGCACACTGGACAAGACATGAACATCAAGAAACACAGGGGCATGAACCCCTATGTCGGATAGCTGGTTAACATCAATGGACAACTCCATGCTAGTGGGAACAATACTACTTGACTTTAGTGCTGCCTTTGTTGTGATCAACCATGAAATTATAATCTCCAAACTAAACAGTTACTTGTTTGAGAGGTTCCAAAGAGTTTATTTTAATGGTGCATTATCTTGCAGAATGCCCCTGCAATGTGGTGTCCCTCAAGGAACCTGTCTAGGACCTCTGTTATTCTCTATTTTTACTAACAATATGCTGTATGTACTCAGTAAGGCCACACTGACGATGTTTGCTGATGATTCAACTGTCTATTATGCTGCTCCCACAAGCTTAGAGCTCTATCAAGTTCTGTCCACTGAGATTGGCAGGGTATATTGTTGGATCGTAACAAATAAACTCGTTTTAAATATTTCAAAAACATTGAGTATAACATTTGGTTCGAGGTACAGATTATCAATTAATCCCAAATTGAATTTACAAGTAAATGTTCAACGTATACAGCAAGTTTAAAAGGTGAAGCTACTTGGACTCTGGCTTGATTGCTCAATGTCGTGGTCTGGCCAAATTGTTACAAAGATGGCCAGAGCTGTTGCCATAACATGCAAATGTGCACCATTTCTCAATTCACAGCTGCTTAGTCGTGTTGTTTGTACATTGCTTTTATGTCATTTGGATTACTGTTCAGCTGTATGGTCAGCTGTGTCCAGTGGTCTTTTAAAAAAGCTACAGGTAGCTCAAAACAAGGCTGCAAGACTGGTTCTTGATTCTTCTTCAAGAACTAATATCAGTCTTTCCTGGCTGACTGTCAAGCAAAGATTATCTGCTAATACGTTATTATTTAAAAGAATAACTATTGATACCCAGACTCCTAAAAATCTTTATAACATCATTTTTCGCTCTAATGTGCATTCCCAGCTTACTAGAAAGGCAAAGAGCCGAAAACTGATTCTATGAAGAGAACTGTTTTATTTAGATCATTTTTGCTGTGGAATAATCTTGCAGCTGAGGTTTGTGATATGATATGAGTATGTTGATTTTATTCATTTTTTGTTTTTTTATGTGTACATAATTATATGTCTTTTTGTTCTGTTTTTGCTCTAATGGTGATTGTGTAAAATAGAGATCGTAATGTGAGTGTGCTGCATGTATTGTTCGGACCTCGGAAAGACTAGTTGTCATTCACCCGCTAACTAATGGGAATCCTTTTAAATAAACAAATAAACCACAACAAAACTAAATCTATCAGACATGAATAAACAGTACATTAAATATAACACACAAGACAACACATTGTAAACATAAACAGAACTAATCAGGGCCAAAAGGGGGCAGGAACAAATGTCAAACTAAAACAAAACAGACATGGATCATGACACTTTATTTACAGGGCTACAGATGCCAATTTACATCTGCATGAGACATTTATCTTAGTGGTTATTACGATTTATGAGAGTTTGAAATATGAGACAGAATAATGTTTATTGCACTACAATCAATACATACTACTATAAATATCCCTAACCTGTCCACTTAGGATACAACAAATGACTATTTGTGTGCCATTCAGACATTAGTTTGAAACTTTTTCTTCTACTTGATCAATCAGTCACATGAAGAAAACATGGAGGCCGTCATAATGTTTTTGGTGTTTGTTTTGGCCTTTATTTGTGTGTGTGTTACGGTGTTTTGGTGTTCTGTTTCCCCTTGTCACTGTTTTCCTTTAGCTTCCCAGTCTTTCAGCACCTGGCACACCTATCCTCAGTCAGAACAATCAGTTAATCTACCCAGCTGCTACTCATTCCACTAATCACCTTCACCTGCATTTGTACACCCATGTTTCATTCAGATTCTATTGTTTGCCTGTTAAATGCTGGGCTGTGGACTTTTCTTCACTGTTAAACTGTTTTTGGATTTTGCTTTCCTGCTGCTGTTGCCAGCACCCAGACAGCGCTTCTATAAAATCAGAGAAACGCTACAGGAGCCTAGATGTCCAATTGGAAAGTCAGTAAAAATATGTTTTATCGGAAGCATTCTTTGAAAAAGTTGTGCTTAAAAGTTTTTTTTTAATTTAAAAATAATTTTACTGGGGGACAGAATCAAATAATAGACCTGAACTTATTGTAAACTCAAGCTATTTTAATTTCTAAAAAAAATAAATGTATTTTAAAGATTAATCCTACTGTGTGCATTTTAAGAACACTGCAATTATTGCACAGTCATATGCTGTTTATTGCTGTTGTATCTATGCCCTCTGTTTTTGTTTGTTCTCTCTCTTTGCAGGTGCAGAAGTAGATTCTTCATACCTCTTGTACTCTTTTCTTTCTCTGTTAACTTTCTCCCCCACCCATCTTTCTGTATCCTCTTCTTTCTCCATGTCCATTGGGATTCAAATCAAACCAAAAAACAGCTCCAAATCATCCCGCACTGAAGTAAAAATGTATTGACCCGACTCAACCCAACCTGCGGGTTAAAAGACAAGCTGTACACCACTAGATCTAGTCTTCCTCGACCGGCTGGATCCACTGCAGCCTCTAAAATTCACACAGGTCTGATCTGTGCATTGTTGTAGCAGGAAATCGTGCTGACAAATTGTGCTTTAAATGCAAGCTGCGATTAATTGCGTTAATGTTTTTAATGTGTTCTTTTTTCCTAATTAATCAAAATTGACATGTTAAAGTCCCACCCCTAATTTGTAATTGATTACATTGTTTTTGTAACTGTTTGAAATCTTGCTACTGAGGTTTTGTGCATTCTCAAAACCATCATGGATCTACCACAGTTCCTGCAAACATCTCCAAGACAATGCAAAGATCCACGTTTTGACAGATTTTTTGTTATTAAGGTCTTTATCCTATGCAAAGGGGTCTCTGTTAAATTAGAATTTGGCCTTCATTAAAGATGTTCACTTCTTTAGAACTGTCTTGATTTGTAGTTGTCCATGAGCTAATCAGATGCTCTGAGAAACAGCGGAGCTCCTCTTAACAGCTGACCACAGTGTGAACTCAGCCATAACACACAGTTCAGTTCTTCCTTGTTAAAAGCTTATTAAAAGTCTATGAAAGCCATAAGAATAATCTGAATACAACTCTGTTAAAGGCTGCTGAGCTATTAACCTCATGTGCTGTGCAGGTAGAGAGTATTGTCCTGAGCTGTGTTAGTGTCTGCTAACTGCACAGAACATAACTGCACTACAGAGCTGCAGGAGTCATGCTGATTTCCTCTTTTGCACATAAGAACACATTTGATGAAACATGTTATAATTACTGTATTTTTTATTTTAAATCAGAAGAATATAGTAGTTTTTTATGTACGGTGAGTCTTATCCTGTGTGTGACAGGACAATAACTGCTTTTTCCTTCACTAACTGTAAATTTAATGAGTCTTTTCACAGTGTTAGGAGTCCATGTGACACAGATGATACACACTCACAAACAGTCCAATCAATGATTCACCTTCAAGACTCTGATGTTAGGATCGGTTTGCAGTCAAAAGGATTTTAACACCACGGTGTAGTTGGAATCTGATATTCAGGTCTTGTTTTGTGTGTTTGTTTTTGCCATTTCTGATCCTCCATTCAATTGAACACGTTTACAATAGATTCATATTGATTCTGTAAATGTCTGTTTCAACCATCTCCACTTACTACACTGCACAAAAAATAAAAATAACACATCTGAAAACACAGTTGATCTCAATAAAAACAAAATCATGCAGGAAATCCATCCTTATATGAAATACAGTGTGTTAGGGACAAAAGGATGTCATGTCATCTGATGAAAATGACGAGGCATCAACCTGCAGAGGGCTTATTTTGAAGTCACCAACAAATTTGAAATAAATACCTGATGCAGGCAAGTCCAATTAGCTGAAATGTCAATGCAGCAACGTAAAAATGTTATCAGTGCGCTTTTGGACAGTCTGAGGTGCAACCTGGCAGCATCAGGCCAGTGTGAAGGCCAGTCAGTGGTATCAATTGCCTCATCCTCCAGGAACTGCCTGCATACTCTTGCCACACAAGGCTTGGTTTTAACATTCACCAGTGAAGGGTCTAAGGATTTCATCCAGATACCTCATGCAGGTCTTTGTCCCTCCATGGATCTTCCTCCCAAGAACAACACTGACCCACCACCAAACCCATCATGTTGAACAATGTTTCATTCATCATAATGTTCACCACGCTTCTCCAGACCCTTTTATGTCTGTCACAGGAGCTCAGAGTGAACCTGCTCTCATCTGTGAAATCCCAAATCCTGCAAATCCCACTTTAGCTCCACAGTGCTGAGCAGTGAGCACAAAGAACACTAGAGGTCATTAGGCCACCCTAATGCAGTCTGCTTCTATTGGTTTGGTCAGAGATATTTATGCCACTGGCTTGCTTTAGGTCCCCTTGCAGGGCTCTAGGCTCCCCCTGGTCCTCCTTGCACAATAGAGCAGATCCTGATCCTGCTGATGGGTTAAGGACCTTTGAGAGCCAGGTCCAGCCAGGTCCTGTCTCCTGGAATCTACTCCACACTCTAGAAACTATCCTGGGAGACATGGTTTTACTAACAGACTAATAGGGTTGACTTCAACTGTTTAAGCCAAAGTTTTAAACTAAGATCTTTCATGATCAGTTAGACTAGAGTTTGCACTAAGATTACTTCACATTTTTTTAACTCAATAGGAACTCAATTAACTGAATTTTAGCCATTTTGTGTTTTTTCTAAAATAATGTATCTGTGGTAGTCATTTTGAATCAGATTAACTCTTAAAAGTAACCAGTTGTAGTTTTAGATGTTATTTTCTGAGTTTCATTAAATTCTATTCAGTGACTCATAACATAATTTACTAACACTACAGACTAGAGCTGTACTGGGACCATAAATTGGCCCAAGCATTTTTGGTCACGGTAGCCCACCATGAGCAGTTACAGCTGATGTTCAGTACAGACGTCTCTGTTGTGAGTTTGTCTGGGGAGGGGTTGTTGCTGATGACTGAGGGACTTAAATCACACTGAGCATCCACAGCAGGAAGTGCGCGCCACAACAGGAAGTGCAGATTAGAGCAAGCCGCTCAGATCACGGGCTGCACGACCAGCCCAGCCCCAAGTTACCATCAGCCCACCGGGCACCACAACATATCAATCTTCTTCAAATAAACGATTACAAAAACAATTCTAAATAACTTAAATTACATTTTTGAATAAGATGTATCATTTGCATAGTTTCTCAATTGGATGAACATAGAAATAAAGTTACTGAGCAGTTAAAGATCACCTCCTGTTGCTCCAGCTGCATGCCTCTGTTGTGCACAGCGATGCCACAAAACAAACAGTTTACTTAAACAAGTGCTGCTCTGGTGTTCCCTGCCGTGAGTGGGGTCAGGATGATTCTGGCAGCAGACAGTGTGTGTCCAATGCATCGCTGCTCTGGAGTCAATTAACTAGGGTCTGTGCAAATGAATAGAACAAGAGTGTAATCAGCTCCAATATCCCGCCAAGTCCTGCCTCCTGACTCATCTATTAAAGCACGCTGGTAAATCGACTGCTTCGGACTTTAATGGGATGAATCTTAAGGTTAGGGACTGTGGAAAGAAAATGCTGTCCAGAGTTTCTTAGACGAGGCAGGACAGATGTTGGAAACGATAGAGAAATCTTTACTACACCAGATTAATAAATGGGCTTACAGACACGGTTTGTTCAGACAACCTCCTCCTTCTCTACACTGCATCAGCATAGGCATTAGAAGATGTGCAGGGAGTGTTATAAGGGGGTTTAATTAATTACCTTCCCATGGCCACAAACACAGCTTCAGTCACTCTGCACCATCGCCCCCAAACACTAATCCAGGAAATCCATGCTGACAAGCCTCTCAAGGCTGTCTTCTTCTTCTCCTATTATCCATTTTCCTGCCTGTTTTACACAGAGGAACACACTGGTGAAATTTTAGATTAAAGACAAATTCTCAAGTCTGATTTTTGAGGCTCTTTGTACAAGTGAGCAGATCAAACTGTTAAAAGGAGATGCAGGGAGATGTTTCTAAACTGCACACAGGTTTAATGCCCAACTCAGACATTAGAATTTTTTCCTCTAACATTTATGCATATAACCTTTTGTGCTGTGCACTATACTTAGTATAATACAATACCTCAAAAGTTAGAACATCACTGTCACTTCAGAATGTAGCAATTTGATAATTATAGAAACAAAATTATCTTTCTAACTTATATAATGTGCATGTCATGGAGGAAACTTAAACAAGTTTTCCTCATCTGTTTATTTTCAGTGAAACTGAACATTACCTGAATCTCATTGTGCTCAGAGGGGTTTTCTTCTGTGGTTTCTTATAGAAGCACTGGGCCAAGAATCAAGAATCTAGAAAGCCACTCTAAACAACTGGTTTGAAACTTTTGTCCACCTGAAAAAAAATTCAAATGTCTGACTGTTTTTTTATGTGTTTGTGAAGGAACAGAGTACGTACAAAAGCACATTTTAATTGCATCAGTAAAACAAAACTTAAAAATGAAACAAAAAGCTAAGATCATACAGTGTACACCAGCTAAGACCTTAAAAGTGAATAAAACTTTCAAATAAAATACATCTGGCTTGCTCCTCCAATATTTCATTTCAGAGGTGTTCTGTTCAGTGAGCAGTGCAATAAAAGTTTGAAGCATTTTAAAAGGTCCGTAAATCGAATCTGTGTGATTGGACACAATGGGGAAAAGGGGAAGAAAGGGCACAGTCATCAGCAGGCTGTAAGGTATTAGAGGCTCCTCTTATAGGAAGGCTTGGGGGCTTTCGTCAATGTCAGCTGGCACAATGGGGCCGGATTCGGCCTGGAGAAGTCGTCAGTTATTTCATTGTTATTTGGTTCAGCCTATGTTCTCATTTTTCTCTGGCCAATATCCCAAAGGAAATGGAAGGTGCAGCTTTGTTGTCGCTGTCTGTTATGTGGTGACATGCTTAGAAATGCAATATTTGTTCAAATAGAAAAAAGCCTCCTGGTGTCTTTTTTACACTTGGGGTTTGCTCAACAGAATTTCACAAAACTGTTAAAGAAGATGCTTTTAATCTGAAAAAAGTAACTTACTATGATAGCTGCAAAGCTGAGTTTAGTCACTGAATCTGATACATTTGCTAGGTTTCTATTAAGAATGTCCAAAGGTTGTTTTAGTTATTTAGACTTGCTTGGAATCCACATCAATCATACATGACTAAAAAAATATCCTGAGATAAACTCCTTAATTAGTTCTGTTTTATCATAACTGTAACTGAGTATTAAAAATCTAAAAATCACTAAATGATGTCACCACCTAAATTGCATAATTTTCCAGTGAGTATGCAATTGTAATATAAGGGGGGGGGGGGAATTTGTGGCCACTTGTACCTCAGTACAACATAGTCAGATTTGTTCTCTGCATTTAACCCATCCCTGAGGGAGCAGAGAGCAGCCATTGGTGCCCGGGAGGCAGTTGGAGATTCAGTATCTTGCCCAAGGATACTTTGACACATGGCCAGACTGGGGTTTGAACCCACGCTCTCCCACATAAGAGGTGAGCTCTCTTGCCACTGAGCCACAGTTGCCCCCTAAATTATAAGAAAAAGGTCATGAGAGACCAAATGTATAAGGCTACGTTCACACTGCAGCCAAAAGCGCATCAAATCCGATTTTTTTCCCTCATGCAATCCATATCTGATTTTTTTTAAGACAATGTGAACAGCACAGATCAGATTTTTTCAAATCCGATCCAGGTCACTTTCATATGTGGTACTGAATAGCAACTCCAGTCTGAACGGACATGTCGCATTGAATCCGCCTCGTATGTGACTGACAGGAGACAGACCACTAATCTGGGCCGACGGAGGGAAATGCTCCAAGTAGAGCTGATACTGGAGACGGAGGCAGTCAGTGGACAGAAAGTGAGGTTTAGGACTTGATTAGTAATATATTACGTGACAATTCTGTTCAAGTGAATCTTAGCGCCGTGACGTGAACTCGCGTTTCTGGGACGCGCTGTGGCGGTCCCATGTGATGAGTGATCTGACGGACTAAAATGGTTTTTAATCAATATAACGGTGTGAGCGCGACGTGATGAAGCGCTGAGGTCTCCGGTGTATTTCAACCTTAAAGAGATCTCACCGTAATCGGGCCACGTTCAAGTCTATAGCCAAAGCCATTTTACTTCCGTAAGCAGAGCACGTTATGTGTGACGTCTTGCGCATGCGGGCTGCTTTGGGGCCGTGATTCGTTCACACTGGAGATTGTTTGCTGTCACATTTCAGTTGAAGTGTGAACAGTCTGACAAAAAAAATCTGATTTGATTAAAACATCAGAATTAAGCATTAAGACCTGCAGTGTGAACGTAGCATAAAAGATTGACTAATGAACATGTTTTGTCTTCTTTCCAACCCCCCTCTTTTATCCAGGGCTGAGTGTAGGTCAGAATGACAGTGGTGGCTTCATGCAATATAATTTATTTGCAGTCTGGACATGGACGGGTCCTCCACACAGCTGCTCTGATGGCAGCTTGGAATAGCTGTGTGAAGGTTTTGGGATGGGGGAGGGGGCATATATTGATGAAAAGACTAAGGATGCTGTTTTCATGTCAGGGTCTTTAATATTTTCAAATAACACGAAAAAAAAAGGTTGTAGAAAGTTTTTTGCTACTTGCTTTTTTGAAAAAGAGTCACAAGAGGGGTTTGTGTTCTCACTAAACATAGTTGCTACGATGATAACAGCACCCACATTCAATCACAACAGAGAAACCTATACCGTCCTCAATTCCACGAGAGTCTTAAACACACCCATGTACCACAAAATACTTCCAAAACAAATAAAGGTTTTTAAAAAGGGGGTTATTTTATTGGGGTTTTCTGTTGTTGTTTAAACTCATACAACATCCTAGGCCATTAAGAAATAATAGAAGTTATTATAAGCTGTTTATAGCTGTAGATCAAATACTACGTATGCTAAAGGAATCTATTTTATGTGTGAAGTCACCTTTATCCATCTGAGACATATGGATACCTCAGATCTTTTTTTCAGAGCTGTTATAGTTTTTGATTCAACTTTTAATCTCAGAATAACTTTTTCTTTATTCTCTTCACTTCATTCTGGACATAATATTTGGACTTGTGACTAATATTTCTTTAACTTTACAATGAATAAAAAGCAAGTAAAAAACAAGTGGCATTCAGTACCTGCTTCTAAAGGTTCAGTCCTCAGTATGGTCCTTTTGAATTGTGCTGATGTTTAATGAGTTCTGCATACAGTTTATTCCTGTGAGTCCATCAGTGTGTATTGGGTGTACATGTGTGACTGAGGTTATCATTTTGTGATATAATCACTTTCTAACTTACCAAACACTAATATCAGCCCAAATAACTGACTATTTTGTATTTGTAGTTAATATATACAAAAGTCAATATTTGGTCAAAGTTTTTATCAATTATTTTTTTTCTTCCTTTTTCCTTTTTTGTCTCTTTCTGTTAGGTATTAAACTTAACGTGTATTTTTATTCAAAATTATTATTTTTTTTAATCCACACATGAACAACAGGGACAGCATCTTTGAAACAAAAGTATAAGTAAAAAGTCCCTCTGACAAAACTTGGAAGTCAGAGTTGAGCTTTGAACTCTGTCCTGGAGTTCTTTTTTTTTTTTTTTTTTTTT
>SSNR01000040.1:1732753-1814260 GCA_006937965.1 Callopanchax toddi | reverse complement strand
TTTTTTTTTTTTTTTTTTTGTACCTGTGAAACTGTCAGTGCGTCTGCATCTATAGGACACACTGAATCATCAATCAAAAGGTCCTAAATGCTCATTTGGGGTGATTTTAACCAGGCACACTGCAAAAGCACTGCATGTATCTCCACTGTGCTGTCAGTTCGCCAAGTGGCACATTTTGAAGGAGCTTCAAAAGTAATAGAAGGGCAGTGGGAGCAACAGAATACAAGAAGAATTATGGGAGGAAACCTAAAAATGAAGAGGGAAGGTACAAAAATCTGTTCATGCCTTTTCATACATGATTAATTCTGTATCATTTAAACAACTTAAATGATCAGGGAACAGATGTGAGCATTCATCACCGTTTACACCCAGGGCTGCATTGCTAAACACAAACTAAAACAACACAGCAGAAACATGCAGACCTTTTGAACCTGTCTGTGTTGGACCGGTGTGCACGAGTCCCACAGCATCCATCTCTCCGTTACCCCAGCTCCCCGATTAGCTGTGCATCTCCCAGCCAATAAAAAACTTGTGGAAGTCTGTTGACAGCTCTGTGCTGCAGAGGGCTCTGATCAAAAAGAGCTACAGCCATTCTAATAGCCACATCTCATTGCATTATATTTCACACAGTAAATACGAGATCAACCTGTCAAGGCCCGGTGAAATTTAGAACACGGTGTTGGCAGCCTTTGTGTTTCTCCAGTGGTAACATGAAAATCTTCCTCTTTGTGTACCTTCATCACTTCGTTGTTTTTACACAGCAGCAGACTCAGACATAGCAGATACCAAGGGCATGATCAGATAACCAGATAATCCTTCTTCAAGGCTCATTCTGGTGAGTCAGTGCACAAAGTGTTCAATTGTCTTTGAGAAATTCGCCTCCAAAGGATTTCAGCTGCTCTCTGACAGCTGGCCCTGAGGATAGTTCTGTTAGGGTCCATTTAATAGGAGGACATTTACACTTAAAGTCTCTGCTTGTGTTAGAAACCATTAGCAGGCCTGCAGTTTGATATTTTAACATTTTGTGATGATTGTTATTAGGGATGGGAATCGAAAACCGGTTCTTAATGAGAACCAGTTCCCAGTGTTTCAATCCCTTGGAATTGTTTGCCATTTTTGCTAACGATTCCCTTATCAATTCCAGTCGGCGCGACTACGTCACCACGAGTGTAACTCACTAAACTCAGGTTTCTCCACCATGTAGATTAGAGCCATATCTTTGTAGATGTGCGTGGTAACAGCAGCAGTAACCTCCTCCTTCCTTCCATTCCGCTCAGCTGGCAGCTCGACGCTACATGACGTGCTGCAGGTAAAAACCTGATCAGCGTCTGGAGTTTATTCTGAGCGCTTACGCCAACACTCAACGCTGCTTTTGCAGCTTTTGCTCTTTGACTGTCTCTGTATTCTTCGACGTGGTTTTTGTGCAGGTGAAAAAATATATTAGTGGCGTCAGAGTCCGTTGTTGGGACCAGGAGCCGGCAAACTTTACAAACAGCTGCTGTCTGGTCCACGTCGGTCTTTTTATATGTAAACCACATCAATGAGACAAAAGCTGTCCCTCTTTTAGTTACAAGCTCCTCGGTTTGAGTTAGCTGGTTATCCTGTTGACTCTGGTCTAAAATGCGTCCACTACCGTCTGCCTCCGTGTTTGTTTATGTGTTGCTGCGCGGTGCGTTCATGAACATCCCGTAAAGTGCATTATGCTGTAAAACTTCTATCGTGGCTTAGACGATAGAGCTTTTTATCTGACGGTAGACATTTTCTATCATCCAGACGAAATATTTCGTCATAACGCACAGCCCTACCTGTCTGAGAGGGTGTTCTCCACAGCTGGAGACACAATAAGTCCAGAAAGATCAGGTATCCTTCCTGAAAATGCAGATATGCTCATTTTTCTGCAGAAGAATTGCTAATTTTCCATAGTTGATGGTTGCAAAATTGCACAATGCACAGTTCCATTGAACTTGACTTGAGTTGTATTTGTTGCTGGCTGACGTTATTTTGTGTGTTCAGCTCAGATCCTTTTTAAAAAGAGTTGAAATGTTACTGGACATTCTTGTGGAATCGCACAGAATAATGTATGTTGTATTTTGTTGTGTTATTTCTACAAAATAATATTTTATTATTATTTTATACTTAGAAACTTTTTTTCTGGACACCCTGTGACCCTAGGCTCTGGTTTTCTTAAGACCTCACTGTTGGATGTATAAGGTCATCTTACTTCTAAACTTGTATCAAAGATAAGATATAAACCAGCTTTTAGCTAATAGATCTGTTTGTTCTCTTTTTTTCCAAATGAGAATCGATAAGAGAATCGATAAAGAATTGAATCGTTATACAGAATCGAAAATGGAATCGGAATCATAAAAATCTTATCAATTCCCATCCCTAATTGTTATAAATTACAAGTTTATTTACTTTGGAAAAGTAAGTGTTGATCAATGGTTTGAACATTTTCTGAATTTTGAGTGGCATTGTCCTACTCTCTGACAAACAATATTGTCATTTTATAATATTTCCTTATTAATGTCACGCTACAACCACCTCTGAGAAGTCCATGATTAAAGGATCATATGATTCCAAACTTAAATCATATTAGTATTTGCACAAAAACTCATTTGGTTATTTTAACTGATAAATAGAAAAAACTTGTTATCCTGCAAAATCACATAAAAAATGTTGCAAAACTGTTCAAGCTGGAGACATTGTTGTTCTGTACGAACTCCCTTGAAAGTCCTAACCTTAAAACCATGACCTTGATTTCACTGAAAACTTCATAGAACATGTTTTTCTTTTTATTGTGATAAAAAAATAGCTGCAAATGAGCAGGAAGCTTCTGTAAATGATAACTAGATTCAATAACCAGACAACTGCTTGCCTGGAGCTCATGAGAAGCTCCCACATTAACACTGATTGGATGTGTTAAAGGTCAAGAGGTGTTTTTTAAAATTTAATATCATCTTTTGAATAATTCTCATTTTGAGTCTTTCAGAAGAAATTTGCATTCATATTTAGCTGAACGCCGTGTTTGCATGATTGCATTTTCTTTGTTTACCAAGGCCAGTGGAATGTAGCTAAAAGTTGCTAAATGATGCTAGTTGGCTTCATACACTGATTATCATATTCATGACACCATCACATGCTATTTGCATTCTGCTTTGTGCCAGCCCTTTACATCTGTTTGACTCTCTCCTACTCTCTGTGTTCACACATATTGTATCTTAATACAGCCAAATTCCCAATAAAGCTGCTCTCATTTGCATATTTTTCAGTTTGTGTTGTCAGACAACAAAATAAATCTGAAAGCTAAACTGAAAACGCTGTGTGTTCACTCGCATTTACTTTGAAAACACTGTGAGGCTTCTGAACCCCCTCTAACGAATTCCTGAATATTTTTAAGCACAGCATCAAAATCTGTTTGCCTAAGTAGAAGACGGTCTGTTGTGATTTTGGCTCCATTTACATTTATAATGGTCACAAAGAGACGTTAGCTAGAGCGAGAAGCAGAAGTCTAAGGCTCCCTCTGCACTAGATTAATACCTGCTATGCTCTCCATGACCTATAGAATATGTCAGGATTGTTGTAAATTTTTATGAAGGCAAACATATTGCTTCTACTCTCTTAGAGCTCATCAAAATGTATTTTTCTGCCAATTTTGACATTTCTTAGCTACTCCCCTGCTCATTCACCACACTATTTATCAGCAGCAAGTTCCCTCGACAGTCCTTCCACATAAACCCACAGTCACATGACCCCTCATCCTGGAGCAAGACTCTTCATTTGGACTACAGCTACGTGTCTGAAAATCGAGCTAAGCTAGCACAACTACCAATGGTATAATGGGGTTGTATAGGCATGTAAATATACGTCTCACGTTTGTACAGCATTTTCTAAGTTATGGACTACATAGCGCATTACATCAGTCAATCATTCACACACTGAAGGCAGTGAGCTACATAACACCTGCTTGGCCAGTCTTTTGTTGACAAAGCAGCACGATGTTCCTCACACTCCACTCAAGACCTCTGTATTGTGAAATCCAGCCCAGCTGTTACAAGTTAATCTCATTACTCTCTTTTTTGTTGTGATGACCTGACTCCTCCCCCTTTTGCTCACCTGTGTTTTCTCCTGTTAGCCCCTTTGGATCTTCTCTTCGGTACCAATGTGTCGTTTTCAGCTTAGTCCACCAGCCTTTAGTTTCAGTTACTGCCTTTTCGTGCTTGACTTGGATTCCTGGATTGACTTGGTCTCCTGTATCCTGATCATCTTGCCTGTTTCTGGACCAGCTCTTTGACTTGTGTCTGGACTGATCTGTGTGCCAAACCCTGCTGCTCAAGGGTTCTGTCTGAGTCGAGCATTTAGGTCCAGCCTTTTGTGCTTCAGCCTGATAGATATGCTGCTTCCATGCTAGTAAACCACCTCAGTCATGGACGTAGATGAAGATAGACGAAGCATCTTCACCTTCTTCTGTCACAGAAACTCAGTTAAAAGGAGCTGCCCTGTGTTTCCATGCCTACTGCCCTGCATAAGACATAAGACTTTGTTATTGTCATTATACATGACATAATTTGGTTGGTAGCTCTCAGCTTGAAGCACAAAATTCTACAAAAAAATAACCATCTGATTCTAAAAAGAACATGCTCACAATAGTAATACTGATTGACAATATTGCACACCGTGATGGTGTTTTCAACATGATAAAAGTAAACATAGTAAAAAGAATATTTGCGAGGTAAGAACAGGAATTGACACCTGAAAAAAAGTGTCTCAGGTGACTTTTTTTTTTTTGTCAGGAAAATGTCGCATTCGTTTTTACCTGGAAAAGGCAGGACTTAAAATTAGAACCAGCCACAAGGGAGATGATCATTGTTCCAGCTTCAGCTTCAGAGCCCACTGTGGTATTAATACACACCTGAAGACCTTGTCAAGATCCAGAGAAGATGGTGAGCATTTGGGCTGAATTTTCATTTTGTAGTCGGATCTTCCTCCTGTGAAAAGGACCTAAAGCTACATCTTGACTTTCTTATCTTTGCTGAAATGATGGACATGTAGCTCAGGTGCATGATTTAGTTCTCACACACAGCAGACAACTTGATCTGACCCTCAGGAATCATCTTTGTTGGCCTCTTCTCCATAAATTAAGCATTGGTTTGTCCTAAAAGTTTCAACAGTTTTTAATTTTTGATGTTTTGTTTTGATGTCAGGAAGTTGCTGAGGGGATCTGGAAGAAAGCTAAATCTAGAAATGAATCCTCCACATTGGACAAACACTGCTCAGCTGACCTGTTTTCACTGGCTCTTATTCATGTCTAATGAAAGTCTGTAAACCTAAAGAGGCTTAAATATAAAAGTGATGCCATTTTTTAAAAACGTATCCATTTCACTTTCCCCACTTTGGAGCTCCAACCATGCAACCATGGTTTAGGCGTTTCATAACGTCTGAAATTTTCCTCTCTGAAAATCCTGAGCCCCCTGCAGCGACGATGCAACATTTTCTAAATTAAGCTGGAATCAGACCATGTTTTCTTTTAATGTGAGCTGCAGGGAAAACGTTTCTGTAATGAAGCAGGAAAAAGGAATGATAGAGCGCTCAGTCAGGTGCCGAACATTGTGAGAGTCTGATTAGAAGAAGTGCTTTGAACATTGTGTTGTATGAAAATACGATCGTAAAAATCATTAGACAGATCATTTGAAGGAAAATGGTGGAAACAACTCATTAATTAGATGATTGTTATATCCGTCAGCTAATCACAGTGTTCAGAAATGGACTGAAAGATATTTTGCTCAAAAACAGCCATGTTTAGAATTTAATTAGTTTTCGTTTCTGTACCTGCAACACATCAGATACGACTTCCTTCAGTTTCTTGCAAACTTCCTACCAGGACTCAACAAACTGATTTTATTACTCACAGATAAGGAACGACAGGACAAGGAAATGGCACTTAAGGATACCCGCTGGTGTCCAGTATTCACGCGTCAAGTACACTTAATGGAAGCTGTGTTCTTCTGAAATGTCAGCGGAGTAATATGGGCGTCCCCTCCTGACACCGCAGACTTAATTAAAGATCCTGGACAGATATGAAAACCATCGAGAGGAAAAGGATTATTTTTATGTTGATGCTTCCATAATGATGGGATGATCTTTTATTATAAAACTTATGAATAATTAGCTGAATCTGTGTGCTAAACATGATTCAGGGACACAAATATTAGGTTTAAATAATACTTTGATGTCTATACTTTGCCGTTGGATGATTTCAGGTTGTGGCTTCATCCTGATCCAGTCATTTAATGTGTGAAACAAGAGATGCAACAACAGCAAGAGATACTATCCTACATTGTGTAATAACTCCTATTGCCCCAAATGAAAAGAACATTCAAACAAAAGAAATTTGGTGTGGAAGTTAAAGGGTTAATTTATGAAAAAACAACCGTCTTCAACATAAATAGTCAAATTAACAGTAGAACAACTTTTTGATCATTGGTCAGTCAGAACACAGAATAGAGCAACACATTGACTCTTTATATCACCAGCTGGTGTTTACAGATCCTGATTGTGTCACGAATCTGAGATCAAAAAAAGTGTTTACAAGAAAAAACTGTTGTTTAAAACAATGTTCATAAAACAGAATGTTGATATTAAGACATCTGTTAGCAGGAAGAACAAGACCCCTGTGACCCGTGAAAACAGACTGTCTCCTGTCAGAAAAGGTACAGGAAGGCAGACTCACACCAGAATCTATAGGTCACAAATGTAAAAACACAACCCTGTCTGAGGACAGAATCCAAACGATCAGTGAACAAGTCCAAATCACAAGGCTAAAGGGGTATTTCAAATCCACAAGTATAAGGTCAAAACACTAGAATCTAAACTGGTAACAAGGCAGCGTGTAGCTGGTAGAGTGGTGGGTCTGGGTTCAATGGCTACAATGTAGCTGATCACCACCAGTGTGTGAATGTGTGAGTGGCTGTGTTGTAAAGTGCTTTGGGGAGTGTAGAACACTCTAAAAATAAAAATACTGGCCTTTTATTTAGACACACACACACACACACACACACACACACACACACACACACACAGCTGGGAGTAATCTGGGTAATGACAAACAGGAAGTGGAAGAGAAACAAGAGATGAGAATACATAATAAAACAGGAAGGAGACCGGCATCACGGAGAGACGCAACATCTCCCTACACTGTGATCTTCAACAGAAACTCATATAAATTGATTTTAAGGTGGACTTTGTTAGAAATGTTCTGTATTTTAAAAGAAGTGGATGGTTTTCCATTTCATGGGAATCTAGTTGCACTGCTGGAAAGCAAAACAAGATCTGCAAGATCTGTAAATCCACACTGTGCAAACTTCATTTACAGCTACTGTGATTTTCCTCCACTAACAATAAGCTACAGTACGTAGCAGCTTTCAGCACGAGGTGGGAAACCAGAAATAGTTTCTGACCCAGTTGGAGTGCCACTATCTCAACATGTCTGTACTTCAAAAACTTAAGTCTCTTTTCAGTAGAGCCCTGATTTATTTAGTTGCTCTTGTAGTTTATGTCAATGTGTCCAGATAAAATATGACTTGGCGACAAAGATCAAACATGCAATAACACAAATCCAAATGAGACGCATCAGCTTAAAATAAAAACATTTCTATTTAAAAACACAGCAAAACTGAGATCATTGCATAAAGTAAAACAACAAAAATTACAATGTGACATCACAAGTAAGATGCAAAGTTTAATAAAACAAACTGCAGAAAATATTTCAGAAAATAAAAGCAGAGTTGTTGTGTATTTCTGGCTTTATTTCAACTTGTTTTGCTGTGTTTATGTTTGTGGTTATTCAGTTTTATTCCACTTTCTCTTCCGTTTTTTTGTCGTTTTCTTTCAGCTTTTATGCTCCACATCATTGTGACTTGCAGGTCTAAAACACCAATTCAGAAACCCAATTTCACAAAATTAATTCTTTTCTTTTTTTTTGACAGATAAAAAGCCTTGAAAGACTCTGTTGTTTTACGTTGGCACTTCACAGTACGACTGAAGCTAATGCAGCAAATATCGGGTTGGTTTTTTTTCATTTCTTTCTGGCGTGGATCGAAATATCCCCATGCAGTTCTAACTATTGATTAACAAGCCAGGAGTTCTGAGAGCTTTGACAAACAGATACAAGTGGGATTAATCCATTTCTGGCCACATTAACGACGGTGTCCATTTATATACACGAAGGTCAGTCAATCGATGCTTAGTATTAAAACAATAAACACAAGGTGATGCTTTGTCAAATCGATGTGTGAGCAATCTATCGCCGCAGCTCCATAAAGTTCTGACCTTTACAGTTATAAATCTCCACAGATCGCTCGACGTTTGAACCCGCTTTTATTTTATAAAGAAGTTCTTTACTGGCATCTGTTTTTAGACCGAATGAATAAACCATTCAGAATAAGTATATTAAACATATCTAAATCTCCACATCCAAACACTGATAATAACTCAGAGGTTTGCTATTCATGAATTTTCCATGAGTCTACTAGAAACAAAAGTTCACAGCACAGAATAAATGTTTACATGTTTCTGTTTACTGTGACCAGTAAAGTAGTTTACAGTAGTGTTAAAAAGAACTTAACTCCTTACAGATTTTATATGTAGTGTTATTATCATTCAGGTGGTGGTGAGTTATTACTGTAAGTTTAAGGGCCATTAAAAATTAAGAAAACATCAGATGAAGAAGAGTTTGGCTAAATTGATGAGCTCAAAATTGACCTTATAGCATTAATCAGCACTTAACCTTATATTTTGTCCTGTTATGTAAGTTTACCTGTGACACAGAGATCTTGTGTTTCTCAACCTGCCAAGACAAACCACGGATTCTTTATGCAGCAGGCTGATTAATAAATAATCAATAAATAAATAAATAAACAAACTATACTTGCAAGAAATACATGTCAACAAACCCTGGTAGCAACGCTGAGTGAAGCACTCACACACATAGACGGAGACACATATAGGAATATTACACAATGAGTCATGCCCATGTTTTGTGCGTGCGTGTGTGCCTGTGTGTGTTTGAATTTTTTTCTTCATTTGGGGCAATGAGGCCATACTGTGTTTTAAGGTAATACTAATGGAAAAATAACACTAAACATACAGTAATAATATCCTACTGTAGTTTTTTTAAAGATCCACATGTTTTAGTTTAGATGTTTAATTCATTTTTTTTTTCACTTAAGTTCAGTGAATGCTTCCATAAGTCAGAGTGACTGAAATGTCCTCCACCAAGATGTTTACATACTGGTTAAGTGGTAAACAGGTAGCAAAATTAAAGAGCAATGATCATAGGATCAAACAGGTTTTATTGTCAACTTTGCACACCATCTCTTGTAGTGAGACACCAGGTTAAACCAGGCCTTTGGGCATTCTTAGACTGACAGAACATTTGTTTTGTCTTCACTTCCTGGCAGGACTGTGTGTATAAGTTTAACAGAGCTGTGTTAATGAGTTGTGATTTTCTGTGCAAGCATGCAGTTGCACAGCAGATTAAAATGTCATAAAATGTGTTTCCATGTAGCCATTCAGCTTCGTGACTTCCCATGCTCTAGAATAGTTATGTAACAACTCATGTCCAATCATAATTAGCACTCATCATGTAAAGTTTTCAGCAAACACACACACGTTTTGAAGAGATTCTTGATTTCAGAGATGGATTTCTGCAACTTATCAGTCATAAAAAAATGTGACTTTGAGTCTGCAGAGAAAAGAAGAGACCAGCAGTCTGAGAAACAAAACAAAAAAGTAGTTTGCCTAGTTCAGGATCATTTGCAAAATGAAGAAATGAAAACACTTTTTGTGGATGCACTACCAAGGATTTCATTTTTTCTTAGATATTACAAACAGATGGATGATTCACACACTGCTACCTGCAGATTTAAAAGTTTTGTAATTAAGCAGAAGTACAAATTTGTTGTTGACATTTGATGGAACTGGCAGGAGGTTATTCTGATTTCTCATCTTTCTGGTGAGATACCTTTTATGCATTTAAGAGCTTTAAAAATCAATGTACTTTAGGAAAGAATGACTTAAGTGCTTGGAGAAATGGGACAGCTTGGATTTTCTGTGCGCTTTTAATTGTGCTTACTGATTTTTGTCAGAGTAGCTATAACAAACGATTTACTGAAAACCAATGGCAGAGTATCAGTTAATGGCATGTTAGCACACAGCTGAGCGTGTCACCTGGATCCATCAGGTCTGTTTTGGAGCTAGAAGTCTGCATCCTGGTCCTCAAACACTCATAACAAAACTACTGAACTTGCATTGAGAGTGCCCAGTTAATTCCCTTTCAGGTAGCAAGTAGCACATGGGTACATTTGTGAATGGAGTTGGAAAACGTAGCAATTAGATTGCAGCTGCAGTCTGAACTGCTATGAGCTTTGCCAGTTCAGCACCACGGAGAGCTCCCACAGCCCATTCCATCTGAACAGCTTGTCGCTTTGTTTTGGTTTTTCCCTCATCAGAAACATCCTGCTAAAATAACTATTTTCTGCTTGTGTCAGGCAAAAATTCACTGACTTTGTCTGCTTTTTTATAAATCCAGTGAATATGACCTTTTATTTTGAGAAGCTGCAGATCATCTCCTTTTAAAAATGTATTTTAAGGAGTTAAACTGACAAGTAAATATCTCAGATCAAAATTGAGAGGATTCTAAGATGAATCCTGAGCATAACCTGTCTGTCCTTGACTGAGCTTTGAATGCACTCTCAGGCAGCGCAGTCTGAATCTGAGTCAGTCTTTGCAGACGAGTCGCTCACTGGTAGATAAAGCCAGTAGTATGCGAACATGTGTGTCTTTGTCTTTCTGTTCTGATTCATCATGAGATAGCAGTTTTTATAACAAAGCCTGCACTCCCTAAGGGATGCTATGCACAGTTTGATAGAGATATTTTAACTAGCAGTTCTCAGATGTCATTTAAATTGTTCTAAAAAACCCCGAGGCTCTCATAGAGGCAACCTGCAGGAGTTTGTTTACCTCTGATAAAAATTCCTTGTGAATTTTTAATAGCTCACAGAAAAGAATTCTGAAACAAGATTGCAGTGTTTGAATAAAAAAGGTAGACGCACTCATTTGCATGGTCAGTGTTTAACTTTAAGTCCTAACTTCCTTCTTGGCATGAACCCGAGCTCCTTAATGTTTTTCATGGCCACTTAAAAGTCTCTCACTTCAGGCTTTAGGGATTTGCACTAATTCCTCCTGCAAAAGGCTTCTGGTTCTGTGAAAATTTGGAGCCATCTGGCATGTTTCTCTTCTGAGATTTGTCCACGGGTCTTTAATCATGTTGTTATTTAGGGCCTGTGTGAGTCCAGACAAAACCTTCAGCCTGTGGCTTTGAGGTTTGTTTGAGATGATGAGTTGTGTCTCAGTTCAACCGTCAAAACCAAGTTTCAAGTAAACTTTTATAAAAGTTCATATAAGAGACAAAAACTTCCTGATGATATTCAGTTAAATCCACACAAATCTAAAGCAGAATCTACTCAGAGATGTTGTTTTTGTCAAATTCTGGTTCAGATTATTTTGTTTATTACAAAACTAATTGGGTGCCATTATATGTTTGATTGAAAACTTCTGATCCTGAGTTTTATTTTCACAGCTGTTGCACCACCACTGCACCTCTTTGTAGCAAACCTTTAAAACTCTAACGGTCTTCCAGGTCAGCGTTTACACGCACAGCTAATGAGCAGCTCTTCATTACATTATGAGCAAATCAAATGGCTATCAAACAAAAAAACTGTGTTTCTGTGCTTTTATGGCCTTCTTGGTCTTTGTCAGCATCACTAATTTGATTTCTCAAAGAACCAGAATAATAGTCCGTTGAAGGTTTTAACAATCACTGTAGTTATTATGCTTTGAAAGTCACATTACCACATCTTCCCTGATGATGACTGAACGATAGCTCACCCTGATAGGATGAGTCAGCTCTGAGATGTTGGTCAAAATGATCTCAAAGCTAAACATTTATATTTTTACATGATTTATGCTTCATTTAAGTCAGAATTTACCTTGAAAACCTTTGATGCACTCATCTTCCACTAACATTGTATATATCACATGCTGCTGTGGGGCAAATGGCAGGCCATAATGTTTTTGCCTGCATCGTTGTTAGTTTGCTCTTTTAGCAAAATATCATGAAGCACTTGATGGATTTTAGTGAAACTAAAAATCAGCAAACATAAAATTGGCTCAAAGTCCATCAGATTTACAGATGTGGAGTTAAGATTTGTTTGTCTTAGTTGAGAGTTATTCACATATTCCAGTCTCAACACTTTGCTCAGAACTTAACCATTAACTCTTGGGGTCAACCATGCCTGTTAGCAAAATATATTAAAAACAGCTGAGCAGATTTTGATGAAGCTCTCAGAAAGTCTTCACTGGATGCTCGTCTACAACTGACTGACTTTAGGAGTCAACCTTAGCCCACAAGAAAATGGAAAAAACTGGCAAAGAATGGTATTGTCACACTGCGAGTGGCTACCAGACTACACAATGTCTATAAAATGTGAGATTGTACATAAAATAATTTGCAGACTTTCAGAAAAACATCTTTAATTCACTTATTTATCAACATAGGAAGATTTTAGTTTAAAACTCTGGCATGAGAGAAGGTTGAATGCTAGATTTACTTTCCTCTTCTCCTTTAAACGCTAACCCAATCACATTTTGTCCAAGGATGCCCAAAACCTTGCTTTGCCTTTGTAATGTAAAACATTATTCAGTGGAAACCCTGCATAAATGACCAATAAATTACCAGAGAAGGTGAAAGAGGTCTTAAAGTTGATGTAAATCCCAAGTGTAATGCCTGCAGGCCCGATAAGAACCTGTTTGTTTTGCCCCCCTTTCCTGCAGTAAGCTAAAAATTGACTGGCACTATCTGAGCCTCTGGCGATTATCTGACGTGCCCGAGGGTTCATGCTGCAAAGACTAATTAGTTTCATTAACTTGCACTCAAGATAAAAAACAATTGCTCTCTTGTAATTGAAATCCTGATTTTCTTATCCCTCACCTCTGCTGTCACCTCGGCCTCGTCTCATTCTTCTCCGGATGGGATCTCCGTCCTCACCCCCACCCTCCTCTCCGTCTGCAACTCGGGCTGATCTCACCCTCTCCCCACTTTCAGCCATTTTGCTAATTAATTTTGTCACACTGGCACACTTCGACAGTTTTGTGAGCTCCCATGAAAACTGCTCGGGTTTGTGGAGGTGGCACATTTCCTTCTGTGCTCTTGGCAGTTTCAGAAAACCGTAACTGAAACCATGTGTTGGTGCGCAATAATAAACAAAAGCCAAACACCACATATCACTGCCAGATTTGATCAAACACACACACACACACACAACAAAAGTGTGTATTTCTCATCACTGTTGGGGAAATATTAAAATGTGTTGGTCATTTTGGCAAAGCTGGTGTATTTTTCTTTGTTTTGCTTATTTTTTTTCCTCTGCTTTTATATGTTTTCTGCCAGAAATTACTAATTAAACCACAATCACATTTTTATTATATTATCTGATCATCTAGAAGATTAATATAAATGCTACTGTCAGCAATTACATCCTCAACTTAACCATTTCTCACCAACCTCATTACTGTCTAACAAATCAAAACTGCAAAAGTTTCAACAACAACTGCAAAAAGGCTGGAGAGCAGCTGGCGTTCTCCTAATGACGCTTCATTCTTCCCTCAGAATGAAATCCAGATCATTCAGCTAAACAACGATCCAAGCAGACAGCCTGAATGGGGTTTTTCTCAGACTTTAAACACACATGAAACACATCAAAGTGCACATGAGAGGAGCTGGATTCAAGGTCGCAGCAAACACACTTCACTGAGTAGTCACAGCCAGGTTTTTGTTGTTGTTCTAGTTCCACTTTTACTCCTTTACAGTTTCACTTCTCCTCTGTGTTTTCTTAATCTTTTGCTTATGATTTCCTCATTCTTGACATCCACTGTCCATTTTTTCCTCAGGAAGAATGGTTTGTATTTTATTTTTTTAGATGTGCATCTGATGCAATGTTTGAAAGGCTAGATTTTTGGGTGGTTAAAGAACACACCAGCTGCATTTAAATACACATTTCAGCCAGCAGAAGGGCCTGACTACAAGTTGAATTAAAGTCAAACAGCTGCTTTTGAAGAAACTAAAGACAGATAATGTGAGTCTATTCTAAATCTGTCAGGGTTGGGGTAAGTGCAGGACCTGAGTGTGGAGGAAGGGAGGCAGGAAACGGTGAGGTGAAACCAAAAACACGGGAGGTGGAACATGGAAAACACAGGAACAGACAGGCAAGACTGAACACAAAAGGAAAAAATCCATGTGCAAATCTTTCTTTTTTCTGTTTTTTAATATTAATACTAGTGAATGTCATCTAATAACGAGGACAATCATCTGATTGTTTTATCAAATCCCACAAATTAATGAAAATTTAGATCTATTCTGTTGAAAACTGTTACATATTATAATAAATGAGTCCAGTCTGGCACACATTCATCTTTCCAACAAGATGCGTCACACAGTTTCTGTAATAACCTTCATTGGTGCTCATTACCAGATTTATTTCTTACGTTCATATTTTTTTTAGTTTCCCTGCAGGATTATCACAACTGTTTCAAGTAGCCAAAAATGACCTACTAAACATAAGTGATGCAACTTGAGAAACTTTCATCTTAAAAAAAAACACAAATCTTTGTCAGTTTCTGATTGGACATATTTCAGTGTATAAACAGAGAAGTGACAGAGGAATACTGTAACTGGAAAATCTAGTAACAAAAACAAACTAGCAATATGTTTAATATGGTATAAATATGTGTAGGTTTACACTTTTCTCATGACTGCTTGTACGTTTATTTTCTTTCTACCAAAACCTGTTCATGTGCATCCAAACCCATTTAATCACTGGAGATAATGAGCTGAGATTGGTGTTGAGGTTCTGCTACTTTGGCAGATTTCTGTCTGTAAACAACATAATGGAGAACAAGATCACAGCAAGGATCAACAAATCCAGATCTGCTTTTGACAGGCCTGAAAACTGGCTTTGATCAGACAGAGCAACACATCGTAGCAGGATGACTCGTGTGTTCAAGGCCATCATGTTCCTATCAGGTCTTTATGGAGGAGAAATCTGATCATTTTCTGATGAATGTTCTGAGTTATCCAGGACACGATAATCCTAGTAGGTTCAATCAAAAGCAAATGGGATTTAGCATTTCATTTCAATCTTAAGATTTTCTTCAAAATGTTTTTCTTCTCATCCTATGATCTTTCTTATTTAAAAAAAAGTGCAAAGTACAAAGCTTTTAAACTGTCATGACTGCTAGGTTCAGTAAATGTCAGCTAGTACTCTGCAGGGGTCTTTTTTTTTACTTTTATTTAATCATGAAATATCACATTGAGATTAAGAATCTTATTTCAAAGGGAGACCTGAAGTCAGTTTGGAGTTCAGTATCTTGCCCAAGGATACATTAACACATGATTCAGGGCTGGAGATTGAACCCTTGTCCTCCATAAAATGAAGTCAAGTTGCCTTTGTTGGAATCTAGAAAAACATTCTATTGTCACACAAAACAACTGGACCAATTTCATCTCATGGATGTACAGGATACCCTCTATCTCTGCAGAAGACAAAGGATTTGGAAGAGTGTAACAGTTTTGAATACCAGCAAATATGCCTTCTTCAATGAGGCCTATCTGGATACCATGCTGCTCTGCAAAAGCTAAGACCCTTGATAGATGACGTAGTTTGTCCAGAGTGTCAACAAAGATCACAAATTAGACTTAGCCACTGAAGAAATCATCGATGAAAATAAATCAGAGAAACTTGAGATTCTCAGTCCATCATTCCCTCTGCAGCCTGATAAAAACCTTCTAACTATGCTATCAGTTAGATCCATAGAAAACAAACTAAGCTGTCATATACTTTCAATTGGCTTTATTTGTCCTGCACTTTGTCATTAAGTAATAATAAAATTATAATGTTTCTTCCATCCTCAGATTGACATTTTGTTCAGATCAGCCCAGAATACAAACAAAATAAAGATTTTATGCTAAACAAACATTTTTGAAACATATAAATGATGTAAAAACTGCAGTAACTTGGCTCACTTCAGGAAAGGAAACACCGTGGTTTGGAATGGAAATCAGTTTTCAGAATTACCAAACGCCCCGATGCCCTTTTCCTCTCCTCTTTACAGCTGTTGTGTCGGAGCAGAATGGGTTGATGTGTGAGAGTTTTTGTTTGGGATTGTGTGGAAAACGAAGCAAACCGAGGTTTGACAGAGAGGCACAGCAGGGACCGGCTCAGAACCGCTTGCCCTATAAAGAGATATTGGCGTTTTGACCAAAGAGGCCTGTGCCCATCATAAATGACCTTTTCAAACACACGGAGTGAATACATTGTATTGAGGTTGCACTGTCAAATCTCCTGCTCGCTCACAGCTGCTTTGTTCTGCTGAGAGTTCAGGCTGCATAAATCAAAGATTTACATATTCTGATTTACACCAATCAGCCTGTGACATTAAGGCAGCCTCCATAAAACGGCTCTGGCTGCTTGATTCACGAACAACCTCTGGAGGTGTCCTGTGGTTGTAAGCAATAATACATCCACAGTGGGGGCTTTCCTTTCTTTGAGGCCTCCATAGATTTGCATTTCCTTGATGCTGAACTCGATTTCCCTTTGGGGGGGATTTGGTACCTTAAACATTTTATGTTCATCAAACCACTTCTGAATGTGTATCAGATCTGGAATCTGTTATTAATCAGAATTTGTGCCAGTTTCTCTTCTTTGGACTTTTCTTTGACAGGTTCTAACAACTGCATGCACACCTGATGTCAATACTCAGCCATCAAGCTTTAAAACAGCTTTGCTTTTGACTAAAACCCATTTAAATTCATGTTCATTTTTCTTCCCTGAACACATCAACTTCAAGAAATGATTGTTCAGTTCCTGTTTTACACCTCACAGTGGAAACTTTTTAAATAATCAAACATATTCACTTCATCTTTCACTGCTTCCAGTGTTGCAATTGACAATTCCTTTGTGATACCACCAAAGAAATGGCAAAAAAAAGTTGTATCTAAAAAAAAATTGAATGTTTTTGAATGTTTTTTGGATGGATGGATGGATGGATGGATGGATGGATGGATGGATGGATGGATGGATGGATGGATGGATGGATGGATGGATGGATGGATGGATGGATGGATGGATGGATGGATGGATGGATGATGGATGGATGGATGAGTGATTTAATGGATGAATGATGGAGGATGTTTAACTTAATTGTCTCAAGTGAAAGTTTTTTTTATTTCTAAGCTTACAGTTAGATTATTTAAATCTTTTAAAAGTTTGACACCATAAACAAGAACTTTGTAAACTTTTTTTTTAGATTGCTTCTAGATTTTGGGGTGAATCATGAGTTTATTTTTGCTGAAATGATTATGGCTTTACCTGAACAGAAATAACCAGTATCAAAGCACCACAGGACGAGCCAACAAAGTGACTGCAGTCAAAGTGAGATACCTCTTACTTCTGAGACATTATTTCCTGTATTTCCATTTCAATCAGCTGTTGCCTCCTGGGAAGCCTCAGCTCCAGAGCCTGAATGGGAGGAGTCATGCCCCTTCTTTGCCAGCAGCGGTTAGCATCGAGCAGCACCAGCTGATGTCTGTGTGTCGCTTTAACACCTGTTAGGAACAGAGTCTGCATGCAGCACAGCCTCCTGTCTCCTCATCCTCCTGCTCTCAATCTCCTTATCTGTCTACCTGAGCAAACACCTCCCTATCTCTCTCAGCCGGTGTGAAAACACCTCACTTCAAGTCCTACTAAACGTAACTTTTCTTTACTCACCCCTTATTAAATAAAGGAATAGTTAAATGTATTATGAAGTAGATTTGCTCTGAAGCTTCAGTTCCTCGTAACTCAGTTTATGGGTTATTTGAAATGGGCTCTACTCATAAGATCTTCTAGTTTTTGGATATAAAATCCTCGTTTTGGATGTAATGCGGTCCTTAAAATCCTGGGTTTAGAAGGTGGACGCAGCTCTCTGAACATCACAACAGCTTCCTCTCTGCTGCGCCGACGAGCCGAGGCAGCACTTTGTGTGTGAGCCGGATGCGCTGATGCTAACTGACATAAATAGGTCCTGCATATTTGGCAACACAACGTCAGGATATATTTGGACGTGTTGCGATAAAACCTCTAATAGTTGCTTTTCCTCTTTTGTTTTCCATATATACAAAACAAAATCTTTAATCTTCTGGGCGAACTCTTCTGGGTGTGTAATAAGTTTTATTTGCAGCGTCTGGGCAGCAGCAGATCACAGCCTTTTGGATGTTTGTAAGAAGAACCTAAATAAAGTGATCAGGAGAAAAATGAGGTCAGAGTAAGAGGTTTACTGACTCTCTCTCCCTTTGTGTCTCATTCTCTCAGCCTCCGTGCTGTCAATACTGTAAAGTAAGATGAAAGGAGCTGTTTAGGTGAAATACAATAAAGACATTTCTGCCTCCGGGCCTGCTAGGATCTGGATCGATGACCGCCAAGCATGTTTTCCTGTAACTAACATACATGAATACAATCAGGAGGCGGATCTGTGGTGGTCTCAAAGATTTTTTGTCTCCTATAATTTGAGGCCAATTATACAGGCGATGAAGTCACCGATCTTTGTTCTCCTCTTATTCCTGGATAAAGCTGTAAATTAGGGCCAAGATGTCAAAAACACGATGCTTTACTCTTGACTCACATTATTTGGGATCATTTTTGTTTGCTATAGGAGATCTTTTATTGATATTTGCTGCTGCAGCTCCACAAAGAACCCAATTGATCTTTCTGTAACCCAACAAATAAAGCTCATACACACAAACAATATGAGTCAGTGTTCTCTCTATCCGACTCAGGACTGTTGACGTAGAGAGATTTTTTCATCTTTAAAAGCTCTGAATCTTTGGATATTTCTATAAATATTGTGGGGGGGGGGGGGGGGGGGGGGGGGTTGTACCAGTAATTTTGATTCATTTTAATACACTGTAAAATCCAATTTGTTGTCGTTACTTTAAATAAAACATTTACACAGATTGCACTTAAAAACAGCAAAGTTTTACTTTGTCTCAAATCTCCAAACAGGAATGACAAACAGGTTAAAATCTTGTAAATAAATCTGAATACAAAACATTATTAACATATTAAACATAACAAATCAAATGCAGTTCGTTTATATCAAATGTTTTTATTATAATTCCTTCCTTTTTAAGATAGTCTTTAATGACATCGACAACCAAAGCTTTATAATACAGAGAACACTTTAAAACTGTAATAACAGTTTATAAAATACCCTTGGTAAAAACAAACAAGTGCACTTTGCATCCCTGAACAATGTTACTCAAAACCACCAAATAAGGTGTAAATATGAAAAAAAATTGTTTTGTTTTACTGAACTTTTATTTAACCAAGTTTGTCAACTGAGAACCCATTCTCTCATTTACATTGACAACCTGGCCAAGAGGCAGCAGCAATAGTGGAATAAATGAAGACCAACATGTTAAAACACTCATAAAAACAACTGAAGTATCGTCCAACACGTGCAAAGCAATCAGTCAGATGTATATTGATCAGAAATTATTAATCATAACTGGTTATTGGAGGTAGATTATGGGATGTAGTGAGCTTTAGTGATTTCTCCAGGTCATTTAGAGCAAATGAGGAATGACCGAAAGAGGTGCAGGCTTTGAGAATGATCATAGAGAATAAGGTACTGAAGCATAAATTACATGAGTTGTTGAAAATGTTGAGTAATGAATGAAGAAATGATGGGGGTTTTATTGAGGATTGTTTTGTATATAAACTGATAGCAATGCAACATCCTGTGGGAATGGAGTGATGGCAGGTTGACAAGTGATAGATTTGATGAATTGCATCGTTTTTGAAGAAGTTGTTTAGAAGCAGTCCTATAGATGATATCGTAATCTAAAAAGTGGATTGCTAACAGAGTTTGCTTTGTGGAATTAGTCAAGTCCTTTTGCAGTAAAATAAATATATTCTTGATTTGACTTTAGGAAGTATAATAATGATTATGATGGATTACATTTTTATAGCACTTTTCTATCCATGGATACCCCAAACGCTGAACAAATTCCATTATTCAGCACACACACATTCACTGGTGTTATAGCCACAGCTGCCCTGGGGCAGTCTGACAGAGATGAGGCTACCATTTTACACCATTGGCCTCTCTGACCACTACCAACATTCACACATAGGCAGTGTGGGTAAAGTGTTTTGCCCAAGGACGCAACGACAAATTGACCAGGCAGGAGCTGGGATCGAGCCGACGACCCTCCAACTGCTGGATGACCCACTCTACTGCCTGTGCCTCTGTCGCTCCATATATTAATATGAATCTTAAAGGGAAGTGTGCTGTCAAGCCAAATACCTAAATCCCCACTCCCCTATATTCTTTCTCTCAACTGCATCATTCGAGATAAAACTGAAACAACAAAAACTGGATGACATGTAGATGGAAAAAAATATTTCCTAAAGATGAAAAAAAGGAAAACGTCCTGAGGTTGACATAACTCATGTATGGCGGGGGTAAATTAATTTCAAAACACACCCATCATGTTCATTACCATTCCCTAACATTGACCCAACAGTACACAATGTCATACTATGCTAAGCTAATGCTCTGTCTGTGGTTCCCAGTATTTTGACCTAGTTTTGGTGCTTCATGTGCAACAGGTGCAGCTATCGCTTGTATTTTTTTCATCACAGCAGCAGATCAGTGGTGTGTTCCTTAATGATCTTGACATGCATACCACATAAATACATCATGTCATGTGGCCGCTACTGTTTACACGATGTGTATTTGAATCAAATACTGAGTTTAATAGTACCATCAACGTCTACAAGGTGTTGTCTTGGTACTTTCTGGTGTCCTTTCCCAGCCATGACATTTGTGAAATGCAAAGATGCTCCGTATGATGTTTTCAGTGTTTTATTGGATATCTGTAAAATTTTCAGACCCAAATCTAGTTATTTTTACTTGTATTTTTGGAGACTTGCATAAAATCATATGTTGTTTTATAATAAACAGTGATAGCTGCTCTGGGCCCTTCACCCATCCCAAAGGACTCACAGGCAGCCCAGTCCTCATGCAGCAGTTAACCCCTCTGTGTCCAGACTGTAAGTGAATCGTGCATAAGTCAAGGGCCCTTTTGTCAGCCCCAAGCCCTGATAAAGTAGAAAAGTTGGAATTGTGTCATTGATAAAACAAGAATATTTTCTTGTAGTTCTAAACATAGTTAGGGTGTTTTTTATTTTGTTGACTTTTTGTCTTTCCCACATCATTCCTATTCCCTCTGTCATCCTTTACAGCTACATGGTCAGTTCTTCAAATAGAATGATGACATGATTTAGCAACTTCTAGCAACTAGAAGAACAGCATATACGCTTTGTGATGTATATCTGTGAAAGGCGCTATACGTATAAATAAACTTTACTTACATATATCTACACCATTCCTATGCTATATCACAGAAAGGTGACAAGACTGCTGCATCATCATCACAAGACTTAACTTTTTTGTCAAATCTGCGTCGTTTATTCATGTTTTGACCAAAATAATAGACATTTCAGGGTATACTAGCACACATAACATGTGTGCAACATGTGTAACAAAACACAGAGGAATGTAAAAACCTGACTAGTCATTCTATTATTTTATTGTTTGCATTTGGTGCAAAGTTTTGTCCATACACATATATTTATCTCAGTGAAAGATATATACCGTTTGAGTAGACGAAGAAAAAATCAGTATGCTATGACCATCTCAGTATGAGGAAAGATATTCTGGGGGGAAAGTTTCAAAACCCCTGAATGAGAACTAAATAAATCATATTCTAAAGTCAAAATATTATAGCCTTCAATGAAAACAAGTGGAAACACACAAAGATCTGCTATCAGAGTGGAATTTATGTCTATCTGTTGAGTTTGTTTGCATAGTTTCCTATGAAGCCTGAACACTATTAAATTTCTGCTCATGTTGATTCTTCATAGTGCTCATACAGTACTTACAGTACATGCTGTATGCAAATATAAACATACAATTTATGTTTTGATTAAGTTTTCTGTTGGCATCTGAAGATATTTTATGAAGAAAACAATTTTTTAAAATAAACGAGCTAAATGTTTGATGTGTAAATGTGCATCCAGAGTCGTAAATAAAAAGCTATCAGCTGCTCAACGTGTGTCTGTCAGAGTTTTAACTTGTCGCCAGTGTTCCTCTTCGTTCCTCTTCGTTTTTTCTTCTTCATCTCAATGCACTTCTTTTCTTACGTGCATTTGCTTTCTGCCTTGACAAGAAAGTAAAGTGGCAAGTGTTGCCTCGGGCAGAGCAAGAGAGCCTTTGTTTAAAAGGTTACACGTTTTGTGCTCACACTGATAGAGAATTTACAAGCCCGGCAGCCTGAGACTGTTTCAGCTGTTTCATCTAGAAAAGAAAGTTATCACAAATACATCTCTGAGCCTATTAGATAAAAAAACCCTGCTGGTTTATTTACCTGTAACAATGAATGTGTTTTATTTTATTATTACTTTATTTTTAATGTTTATTTCTAGACTTAACCTGATACGTGACTCATTTCTGAACACATCATGCAGTTTTGTGTTGTGTTTACATTATTACATTAAAAAATGGAGGCAGTGACTTAAGTAAAAATTTGATTCTAGAAACAAAATCACTTTACAGTTTACTTTGTGCTCTTAGATCTTTATTATTTTTTAAACAACAAAAATATTTTGCATAAAAATGCATATAATGTTTGTAGCGTAATATAACCTGTTTTTATTGTTATAATACGAACACACTTCTGCAAGATCATTAGTTTAGTTTCTGTCGGTTTTACGCTGAGCGATGCTAAGCTACCTTCACTAAACTAATTGTTATGCAGGATACTCTAGGTTCCCTTTATTCAAAGTGAAGACTTACGTACGTTATACCTGAAAGTTATAACCCAGAAGCAGACTTAGACTACACTTATTTTATTAAGTAAACAGATTGAACGAACAGACAGATATGAGGTAGACAGTTGCATCTTAAGGAGTTCTTCTGATGTTATTAAGCTGAGGGTTAATGACGAGAGCCCGTGAGATATAAAATATATCTAGGGAGTTTTGGAACTAGTTATGAGAGGAGCTGAGACTAAGTTGACAGGAGTGTTATTTATCAAGAGCCTCAGGTTTACCAGATCGGAGTTGATACCTACTGAGGCCGCTCTAGGATCACCTCGGCGTGAAGTGGAGGTTCGTCGGTAGGCTGTGTTACCCTGACGGTCCTCGGATTGTCCCCGGTGGCCGTGAGGTCACCCAAGGCACGGAAGCGTCCGATGAGTCGGCTCAGCAGCTCCATGATCGGCTGGGAGAGGAGGCTAACGGGTTCTTCCCCATGGCTGGCGAAACAGAAGCAGATGGATGTGTCTAGCTTCGAGCCAGGGAAATGTCATCGACCGGTGGGGCTGTACCCATGAGCACGGTCGGCACCGGGGCTCACCGTGTAGCTGAGAAAATGGTGAGCTGTTGTCTCGTTGTTGGTTGAACGAGAACTCCCGGACTTCCGGGCAGGAAGCCTGACAGGGGAATCTTTTTGACGCGTGGCCCAATGGGAAGGAGTTTACCAAGTCACGTGGTTCTCGTCATTAAGAATCCCAGTACACTTAAATGGATTATTAATATGATTTAACCTTTTAGCAAAAGTAGAACATGAAATAATACTGATGCAAGATCAACATTCATTAATACTGGAAGAAAATGAATTAATCATATTAAGACATTTCTGGACAGTGGATTAAAGGTAATGTCCTTTAGAATGAGACATCAAAGAGTCTTTGAGTTTAATTATTAACTAAAGAAAGTCTTCTGAGTCTTCCGACACGACCGGGTCCTGGAAGGAATGTTGATTCAGGTTACAACATAATAAAAGAGTCATTTTAATCCAAGTTATTGGGAAAAAGATGAGTTATTGTAGTGATGATCAACAAAGGTCAAAGTTCAGAGGTAGTAACGCCTTTGGCGGCGCTACATGTTCTTCACATTATATGTTGTTATACTAAATGAAGCAATGTTTAAATATGAATACTTCTAACTTTTCTTTATTTTTTACTTCTCCTTCCTTGATGGAGACTTATTCCCAGTGCTGCAGCTCTCTTGACCAGTAAAAGAGGATGAGGTTGTTCTGACACAAAAACAGCACAAAATACTTCTGTTTTCAAGAGCAGTGGATCAAGTCAGAAGTCCTGAAGCATTCTAAAAGTATAAAACATAAACTTTGAATGAACGAAACTGCAAATAAATTAATCAAAAGTCTAAATTCACTTTATTTATATTTCTTAGGAACTTCATTAATTACTGATGGTGCTATTATAAAGGTCTTGTGTTCTGCAGGTCACCAATTAGTGGGTACGAGATACAAAGTGCATTCCGCTGTTTAACTGAAAAAGACGATAATGAAAACAAAGAGGTTTATTTCTGGTATTTAATCTTTCCAGTAAAATTTGGTGGCAGTTAATCCTTGCTACTCTGTGTGTTTTACATTTTTCTCAGCTCCAACACACCTGATATGAATCAACAGCGTCTGCAGAACTTAAGAACATGCTGAAGAAGTTCAACCATTGAATCACGTGTTGGAGCAGAAAAACACTTAAAACATGCAGAAATGTGACCAGCATCACACATTACTGCTATGTGGTTTTTGATCAGTCCACTTGACAAGTAAAAATGTAGCGATGCTACTAGCAGAGCATCAGTCTGAACACAACTGCCTTTGACAAAAGTCAAAAATCAGGATCAGTTTGCACTCAACTCATTTTCTGTTTCACATACCGTACAGACTTGTTGTGGTTTCCACTGCAAAAAGCTAGTCAATTTTCAGTTTTAGGAAAAATGTTTGTCCCATTAGGTAATGAATGAACATCTTAATTGTCCCATTAGGTAATGGGACTGATGACCAATATTTAAACTTTTTAACTTTTTTTTCAAATGTGGAAGATTTTCACAGTTTTACACATACTCACATATATGGAGTGCCAAATGTGAGTTAATACTTCAAAAGAACTGTGGCAATTTGGGACATTAAACACAATAACAGCTACTATTTGTCACGTTTAGGTCATCATAACTAAAAGAATGGCATGTGAAAGTTGTAGTCACATTTTCACAACATTGATTTAGTGAATGAAAATATGATGTCTAAATGTTTAAACACACATCAAATTACAAACTTAAAATGAACATTTTTAGAATCAGATCTAAATACATGATGTCATATCTAAATATGAAAATTAAATTTTAAATGTGGTGGTTTGAAATTAAAGATTTGCTAGGATGCCTATTTTTACTGCCTTAAAATGAAGATGGCTCACCAAAATAAAAGCTGGGTGAAAAAATTGTATTTTAATACCTCAGAGTTTGTCACCCGTTGTTTGTTTGTTTGTTTGTTTGTTTGTTTTTAGTAAACCAGTTTTATTTCATAGCAGAAACAATTTGCAAGTTAGCTCAATTCTTCCTTAAAAATCACCACACTTTAAATTTCCACCTTTAGAAGTGAACTATCCTTTTTTATTTGTATTTCTATATTTAAATGCAAATTTACACTTTTGCTTCTAAATACATATCTTTAAACTTATTTTTAGAAGAATTTGGTTAAATTAAGCTTTTTTGTCATGTATTACTTCCATTCAGTGCCTCATACACACAACTTTACACACTGCTGACATTTGAAAGCACCTGAATTAAAGAAAGTGACGGCACAGCTCAGGTCAGGCTGTTTATTGCTGATGGACGCCTCTGTGGATGTGTAGTCTTCACCAGATTAAAGCAAACAAAGCAAGGTTCTACTTTCTGAAATTCTTTATTGATATTATTATTAATATATTTTCTTTTTCCTAAAGTCTAACACAGGATTAGACAGTAAACCAGCATAAACACCCTTCAAATTCCCTCAAGACAGAGTGTCATGCCTGCTTTAAGGATAAAGGAGATTAGAACTTGTGTGTCCATCTTGTGTTTATGTGTGCTTTCAAACACTCTCAACCTCAGCCTGGAAACCAGAGCACATCCCCTGTTGTCTGATAGAAAACCATAAAGGTCACAGTCAGCCAACATAACCCCCCCCCCCCCATTCCCACCACAGCTGTTTACTTCTCAACCCAAAACATTTGTTCATTTCCTCTGTGGCTTCAAGAGGAACTACATATCCCAGAGATGTTTTAGTTCTTCTGGATGTCTGATCTGATCTCACCACAAGCTCATTAAAAATACATGATCTTTATTCCAGCTTTGAATGCTGAATAACTGCTTTTCTATCTGACACCTTCTGAGGGAATTAAGAAGTCGGTGTTAACGTCTCTCCCACCTCTGCAGCGTCGACTTGAGCATCATTGTACTATTGTTCAAACCAAGTGAGTCAACAAGGAAAGTGGTGGGTAGGTCAGTCTCCAGCTGGGTTTTTAATTTACCTACAGGAACAAAATTAATATTCATTCATGTATTTGTGTGTTCAGTGATTGGGCTCACCTCAAGCACACATGGTCCTTCAGCGGTTTGCTCTCCTGCGGCATTGTGTAGACTCATGTACGGTGTACATTTTAGGACATCCTCAGGTCTCAGACAAAAAGTCCTCAGGTCTCAGACCAAAAGTCCTCAGGTCTCAGACAAAAAATCCTCAGTCCTCAGACCAAAAATCCTCAGGTCTCAGACCAAAAGTCCTCAGGTCTCAGACCAAAAGTCCTCAGTCCTCAGACCAAAAGTCCTCAGTCCTCAGACCAAAAGTCCTCAGGTCTCAGACCAAAAGTCCTCAGGTCTCATACAAAAAAGTCCTCAGACTAAATGGCCTCAGACGAAACGGCCTCAGGTCTCAGACGAAACGGCCTCAGACTAAACAGCCTCAGGCCTCAGACGAAACGGCCTCAGACGAAACGGCCTCAGACGAAACGGCCTCAGACGAAACGGCTTCAGACGAAACGGCCTCAGAACTCAGCCTACCGCCTCAGAGAAAAGCAGGTGGCGCATGTCCCAGGTGTAGTGCTGGTTACCGTAACACGGTACACAGCCCCTCCCTCTCCTCCCAAGAGTTACGGCAAAAAATAAAAAAAATAAAAAGGCAGACCCGAATCCGCAAGCCGCGACCCAGGTCTGGATAAGCAGAGGGAGACGAGGCGAGACCTTCCTCTCTTGTTTAAACACTCTCGTTGGTACCGACCGGACCGTCAGAACGGCAGATTAAAAGTTTAAAGTTTCGTCTGAGGCCGTTTCGTCTGACACCTGAGGCCTTTTCGTCTGAGGCCGTTTCGTCTGAGGCCGTTTCGTCTGAGGACGTCTGAGACCTGAGGACTTTTGGTCTGAAGATTGAGGACTTTTGGTCTGAGGACTGAGGATTTTTTGTCTGAGGACTGAGGACTTTTTGTCTGAGACCTGAGGACTTTTGGTCTGAGACCTGAGGACTTTTGGTCTGAGACCTGAGGACTTTTGGTCTGAGGACTGAGGATTTTTTGTCTGAGACCTGAGGACTTTTGGTCTGAGAACTGAGGACTTTTGGTCTGAGGACTGAGGGCTTTTGGTCTGAGAACTGAGGACTTTTGGTCTGAGGATTGAGGACTTTTGGTCCGAGACCTGAGGACTTTTGGTCTGAGACTTTTGGACTGAGACCTGAGGACTTTTGGTCTGACGACTGAGGACTTTTTGTCTGAGACCTGAGGACTTTTGGTCTGAGGACTGAGGACTTTTGGTCTGAGGACTGAGGACTTTTGGTCTGAGGACTGATGACTGAGGACTTTTTGTCTGAGAACTGAGGACTTTTGGTCTGAGGACTGAGGACTTTTGGTCTGAGAACTGAGGACTTTTGGTCTGAGGACTAATGACTGAGGACTTTTTGTCTGAGAACTGAGGACTTTTGGTCTGAAGATTGAGGACTTTTGGTCTGAGGACTGAGGATTTTTTGTCTGAGGACTGAGGACTTTTTGTCTGAGACCTGAGGACTTTTGGTCTGAGACCTGAGGACTTTTGGCCTGAGACCTGAGGACTTTTGGTCTGAGGACTGAGGATTTTTTGTCTGAGACCTGAGGACTTTTGGTCTGAGAACTTTTTGTCTGAGACCTGAGGACTTTTGGTCTGAGGACTGATGACTGAGGACTTTTTGTCTGAGAACTGAGGACTTTTGGTCTGAGGACTGATGACTGAGGACTTTTTGTCTGAGAACTGAGGACTTTTGGTCTGAGGACTGAGGACTTTTGGTCTGAGGACTAATGACTGAGGACTTTTGGTCTGACGACTGAGGACTTTTTGTCTGAGACCTGAGGACTTTTGGTCTGAGGACTGAGGACTTTTGGTCTGAGGACTGAGGACTTTTGGTCTGAGGACTAATGACTGAGGACTTTTGGTCTGACGACTGAGGACTTTTTGTCTGAGACCTGAGGGTGTCCTAAAATGTAGACCGTACTCATGAGAATTTCATCTTTTTCTTTCTGCAGCTCTTTTACAGAAATAAAACACAGAGGTGGTCAAAGGGTCGTGTCAGATGAACAGCGAGGTTTACTCACCTCAAGGCTAAATATTAATATTTGATTCATATGTTTTGCTATCAAAGAACAAGAGAAAGGCTGGTAATAAAATGGACTCATAATGTTTTTAATTGAAAAATTCTTTGAATGTCTGAACAACAATAGTACTTTTGCGGGGTCATAAAATGTCTTTATGAGTCACATTTATGTATTTTTAGTGTACAATTCTCCATAAACTTCTAACATAAATGATAAAATGCAGCTTTGAACATTTCTCATATAGTGCTTCCATTTAGACAGTCTTTTCCTGTCGTTGAAGCATAAAACTAATCTTGCAAGGATTTTGATTTAACAGTCAATTTCAGCTAACTTTTATTTTTATTTCCCCCCAAAAAACTGCTTCACAGGGAAATGAAACAGAAGTATAGGTAATAACACTGAGAAGACGGAGCTGGATTATAAAAATAAAAGCTCTTGGTGAGTTTTGTTAATTATAGGGCAGCTTTAGATGGGGAAGTTTAGATAAACGTTTCAAAAAGGGGAAAGGAGAAGAAGGACTGATAGAATTTTATAATGGAATAATCCAATAATCTGACAGCTTAGCAAAGCTGCTCTCACAGGTCAAACAATCTTAGAATATTTTAAATCACCCCATGTTATTTAGGAGTTATCACTATAGTGAATCAGTGTTTCACATGCTAGAGATCATGAGTTATTAGTGCTGCTGGTTTGCTTGTGGTTCATAACATTAGTAAAAGCAGAATGAGAGTTCTTGTCTCTTGTGGAACCAGTTTCCGTCCATGAGACACCCCGTCTACTTTTAAAGCTCTAACGTTTTTGATCAGAGCTGCCTCAGGTTACCCTGGTTCATCCCTTTAGTTATGCTGCTATAGGATTAGGTTGCTGGAGGACATGCTGACCACATTCCCTCATCTGCTGTCTTTACTCTCTTTACTCTCCATGTTGGGCTCCCTTCACACTGGATTAGGACTCTGCTAAGCTCTCCATGACCTATTAGAATATGGCGGTATTATGACAAATTTAGAAAACCTCCTTTAGTGTGATCATGACCATGCATGCTTTATACCAGAGGTACAAGCAGATAGGTCTATTAATATGAAACTGTAATCTACCTGTAATGTCTTTATTAGGCATTCTGTCACTACGGTTCCCCACACTCCACCCAGAAGTCCAACACTCTGAAATCAGGACAATTTTGCTTAATCAGAACATCATGATCTACCAGGCACCATGACTGGTAACGAGGAGCCCACAGTGTTCCTAATATGTTCCTGCAAACCTTAGCAGGATCATGCAAACACCAACCAGATCTGAATATTTGAGTCATATCAGGTCTTTATCCAGTGTGAAGGGGACCTTACAGACTTTGGTTATTCCATTTATCGTACATGAAAATGAGGACTGACCCAACTCTTCTGCCTCCTGCTACATTGCTCCGTCATGACAGCTAATAGTGGACAGTTGGTAGTATTACAGGACAGATGTATTACCGTACTTCGCCACCTGTCTCAAGCCAGAATGACAATCTGCTCAACTACTACCCATAGAAAGAAAAAGATATGAGGACAAACACAAACATGTGATCTATGTTTGACCCTGGCAGATTATTTAGATTATTTAAATCCCAGAAAGTGGCGATGTCTCTTCCAGAACTTCAGTTGGTGATATGTGCCTTGTTTTTGTCCTGTGGGGAGCAGTTTCACCACAGGGTGAAGGTCACCAGTTAACACAAGTCACAGGATAAATTGTAACACCAGTAGGGAAGCCATTAGGGGCTCAGATCCACAATCCCTCATCTCAGGAGTTTCTTTTCTTGATGGAATTCTGCAAAAGCTCACCTGGTTTGTCTCTGTTGATTAGTCAGTGCATCAAATAGTATGACAGCTATCTGGCTATTTGGCTAAGCTAAACTTGAAAAAAGTTTAAAATATGTCTGGAAGGCATTGGAAGGGTTGGAGTTATGTTCATAACAATGAGGAGTGCAGTGTTCTTCCCATCAGCTGGATGTGTCCTAGCTGCTCTGTCGTCCTGTGAAAAATTTTAAAAGCTCTTTGAAATTACATTAGCTTGTAAATTAAAGCTAAATTTAAAATGTCTATTTTATGAGCTAACTTCATTTTATTCAAGTGCATAAAAACTATTGTGAAAGTCTTTACCAAATTTGATGCCAGCCTCTTGCAGAGGTATTCCAGTCTTGTTGCCCTGACCGGGTGACAAACACTGCCTTCCCCAGAGTCATGTCCCTGTAGTGATGGTTGAAATCCATCCTGGCTGTGTTCGAATTTTAGCTGCAGATACATTTGCCTGGTGAGCCAACGATTCAAGCTCTAGGTACATGTCAGGGCGTGTGTATGTGTGTTACACAGGGAGGGTGGGGTCTAATTTCAGTATTGATATCACAGATATCACTCACCAGGCACCAAACTGTCTGAACACTTACAAAGAAGCCCCTTGCAGCAATAAATCCTCACTCTTATGCCATCAGAGACTTCCATACATCCTATCAGTGACTCTCGCTTTACTAATTGTTTAAAAAGTTTTTAGTTTCTGCACCGTGAGGGGAAGAATCTTTGTTGACACTTCTTTAAACTTCTTTCCTTATTCGGCAAGTCACCAAACTATTTCACGAAAAGATCCCGGGCCAAAGGTCTGAGATCAAATGTGGGATGATTAATAAAACAGCCAAGGGCAGGAACCTCTTCCTACTTCCTGGTGCTGTCGTATTCATAATACATGACCTAATATCAAGGACCGTCAAAGCTGAGAGCGACAGACGTTGAACAGCACGACGTGGTCATTCCAGGTCACAAATCCACCAATCTATATTTCAGGAGTTATCTTGTGAAAGCGAAGCCCCTTTGTTTTTTCGTGATGACTTATAAAAGATTCCTTTTGTTTTCCCCTGTACTTTTTTAATCTTAGGTTTAAGTGCCTCATCAATATTTCATGCAGCTGGTCCTCTTGACGGTTGCGCGATGGCTTTGATGTTAGCCTGCGCTTTCCCCCCTTACCTGAATCCAATGTATTTTTTATACTCTCTCTGACAAGCTGCATTCACATTGTATTTTACATTGTGCTGTCAAAAGTATTAGTTTATGATAATCAAGGACTGTCCATGTGAAAAATGACAGCACCGAGGGAAGAAAGCTGGAGCAGAGAAAGAAAACTAGAGCAGGTTTCATCAGAAAAGGAAAGAATAAAAATGACGCTTCTCTTTTACTGAGATTGTCATTTTGAATAAAACACCATTCTTCACCAGAAATCCTTTTACCCTTGAAAATTTGGGCCAACTTTCCTCTATTACTGCCATATTTGTGCCGCTCCTCTGTATGGATGCACCGCGTCCACGCTGCTTGAGAGCTGCCTGGCACAAAGCGGTGCCAGTGTCAGGTGGGGCCATCATTAATTAAAAGCATGTGCTCGATTGAAGCACCTCTCTGAAATGCAATAAAACACATTTATAGGCCTCAGTTGCCCACATTCTTTTCCCCCCACTTTTCATCCGTGTGACAAAATGCCCTCTCCCCGCTCGGAGAATAACTCTCGGCTCGCTGACAGCTCCAGGATTATGACTGTGGGGAAGAGGGCGAGCTGAGTAGAAATGGGAGGTGACAACCGGGCTCCTCAAAGTCATCATGACAGTCGTAGATTACAGAGTATCCTCTCCCTCACTCTCCCTGGCAGGCCGGCGATGGTGTGAAACAGCGTGTGTGCCGATCGGTTGTAGGAATAAACAAGGACGGAAGGAAAAAAGGACAGGATCGCATTGCTTAAGTCCAAGGAAGAAAAGTCACCTGATCCCACAGCTGCTGGTTCAGCCCAGGCGCCTCTCACCAGCCCACTCAATAGGTGGAGACAGGAAGGGCTGGTGTGAGTCATGTGACTGCTTCAGCCTTTTGGGTCTTCATTCATGCTCTTGGTTGGTCGGATCTGTTTCCAGGAGTAATCTGTCACACAGAGGGTTGAGGCGCAAACATGTTTCAGGAAAGTTGGGATCCATTCACGTTATATAAAGTATTAAAACATTGTTTTAGTTCTTTTGAATTTAATTCATGTTAATTTGTTGGTTTCCCCTCAAGTTGCATCATCTCTTTCTTGCAACCATTTGGGAAGTGAGCCGTCCAGTTTCTGTCTTTTATTTTGATTTGGTCAGCAGTTCTAGGTACATTTTCTTTAGTTTCATAATGCACCAACTGTTTTTAATGTCCACCAGATTTGGCCTCCCTGCCTGTTAAAGCCAATCTGTCTCAAAACAAATCTAATTTTTGCAGAACTGCACTTACTCTCTTAAAAAAACACACACTTAAAGGAGAATTATATAACAGTGTGACATCAGGACACGAACAAATCCAACATTAATCAGTTCATCTAACATCATAACAGCAGTTTTTAAAGAAATATCTTTATTTATGAACATTGACCATTATGATCTATTGATTGCACTGCGTCAAATAGCAGTTGCAACTGGTGCGCTGCTGTAAACAAATGGTGTAAGTTTTGATTCATTAATTTTCATGAAGCCATATTTTACCCCTAATTACACCAGAACAACACCTAATTGATTAGCTGTTTGTATGGAATTATGCTTAACTGTGTTTTATTCATCAGTTCAAGCGTAGAAACAAACTGAAGACATATTCCAATAAACAGATTTAACTGCTACGCTAATGAGAAAAGTAAAAGCTGTTTGCACTACCTAACCTTCTCTAACTTCTTCTACAGAAGGTTGTAAAGTCACACTTCTTGATATTTCTATGTAGCCCAGTGTGTTAGCATCATATCAAGTTTAGACCCAACCATGCTCCTATAGTACTCACCAAATAGAGGTGAGATAAGGTGCAATTTCTTGCACTCATGCTATACATTAGCAACACTTCTAATGAAGATCCTACCATGTATAACTGTTACATACTGTATGTGTGGGGTGCAGTGGGAAAGAGCAGTGGTGGTCTTGCCAAGTTGAGTTATGTGCAGAGTAAGGACCCAAGGGGCAGATACAGGGCTTGATGACATGCTAACACCAGACTAGGCAACAGTAGGATCTGACTAAACTGAGAAACAATGGACTGTTATGTACTGGTGGGTTTGTTACATGTATGAGTGCAAGTGCGTGATTACAGTTACAACACAGGAAATGACTTGAGCAACCAAGGGGGAACTGAGTGGAAACAATGAATAGGAAGCAAGAAACAGGATGATAAAACCTAACAGAAAATACTCAGTATCCAAGAACTGACACACTACAGAAATCTCCAGCTGTTGACACGTGTCGTGGTTTATTGTGTCTTGGTGTGACTCTCCCTGAACACGCCAACAGGATATTGCTCTCTACTTGGTGTGAGGTAAATGTGGAAGTAATTGTTGCACAGTTGCTGGTGCTGATTGAGCCAACCCTCCAATGATCACTACTGCTTGTCAGTAAATGTGATGCCAGAGCTTTTTCCTAACAACCTGTCAGATTCAAGCTGCAAAGACTCCCTGGATGCTCCCTGGATACGTTTTTGGTCTCCCATGAATTAGAGCTGAATGCAGTTAGTTATGTTTTCACCCTTTTGGGCCACGCGATACAGTACAAAGTCACATCATTCCCTGTACCAACCCACCACAACCCTGCTGTGGAAGTTGTGTGCCTGGTCATCAAGTTATCACACTCCCAACACCCGTAATGAGCAGCCCACTGAGTTCTTCACCGAAGACCCTGCAATGAAAAGAGGTGCTACTCGTTCATTGCAAACTTACACATTTTTACTCTAAAGCCAACTAAGCCAAGCAGACAAAACATGATGTCACCTGTCTCTGATGAACGGCGTTCTCCACTTTATTTACATGCGAGCAGAGTCAACATGATTCAGGACCTGAACTTTTTCCATCCAGATTGTCTGCTCTACATGTGTTCAGACTCAAATAAATAAATAAACAAATAGAAGGAGTCATGCCGCTCTTCGCATCACGTTGACTCAGACAAAAAACATCAGATGTGTGACACACATGACATGTGACAGAACTCCAAATGAGAGGTTTCAGCTGCAGCGTGAATGAGTCCTTGTCTTTCCATCTGTCTCTCCTCACTCTGTGTGCTGTTGTCGGGGTCTGATTCTGTCACCTCTCTGCAACTTTCCTTGTGTCACTTCTTCCTCCACTCTACCAGGTTTCCTTCACTGTCCCGTTTCAACCAGCGTTCTACTCTCCTTCACCATCTCTCTCTCTCTCTCTTCGCTGTTCTCACCTTCTCTCCCGATGCCATCATTCTGTCTCCTTAGTGTCTGCTTCTCCTCCCTAAGATGGATTAACATACATTACACATCTCACAGAGCTTCTGTAATAAAGAACCACATTCAGTTTGTTTGTCCAAAAAGCTGAAAAAAAAAAACTATATGCACATATCCCCAAGGTCAGACCAGACCTGAATAGCCCACCTTAATTCATTTCGGGGGTGTGCCAGTACTTTGGCATGTCGTCTGTTTTGCATTGCCTAGTAGCCCAGGTGTTGCTTTTAGATTACACTGTGTGTTCACAAAGGCGAGGGAAAGGCCTGTAATCAGGTTAGCTGGATAAAGACACACAGCTCCTCTCCCTCTTCATAAAATTATAGCTATTGTGAACACTCAGGACCATTTATCCCCGAGGCTCACTTACAAGCAACATGAGTCTGAATGTGTCTGGCTGTGAGTGTGATGGCAGCACAGCCAACGGTATACCGGCGGGCTGAAAGGGATGCGGCGACAAGCGGCGACAAAGGTGAAAATAGGTTTCTGGATCACTATCACAATTCACAAACTGAGTCAACGCCATGTCTCGACGCCCACGAAGCTTCTGTCCTGATCTCAGAAGAGACGGAGCTGATCATTAAGCCGTTATGCAATCGTCGCATCACAAGTACGTATACTGCATTGTCTGTCTATTAGGAAAATCCATCAAACAAGTTGAAGTGGTGCCATTTCACTCCATGACCTCTCCCGCCCACGGAGGGAAAATAATTAATAGTGTTGTGGGAAGACGGGGCACATATTATTAACTTTTATCACAAGCTTTCTGTGGGTGAAAACTAAACAATCAATGAAATAAACCTCATGAAATCAGACCCGAGGACAAGATTATATGAAAACACACAAATCTCTGTCTCCGCCTCATGTGACGAGGGGATTGGAATTATTGATATTGGCCCTGAGCTCATGCTTGCCATTCAGAAAGCTGGCCTCAGGTTGGAAAAACGCAACAAATCTGTGGGATTTTAGCAATTTGTTTAAACAACTAGGAGCAAACTTGAAAACTTGAATCCCCTACATTCGTTCTTTTTTTAAAAATCCATTTTGTTTGTTGTTTCATTGGATCCCCCTCGAGTCAGAACATAGTTTGTCTCTGTTCTAACAAAATATCAGCATTCCGTTTCCACACTCTAAGGCAAATTCATATTCAGAGCAGCGGATCTTAGAAATTAAAACCTCCACACTCTTGTCGTTTGCAAATTCCTGCAGTGTTCAGTTTACTCATTAGGCTACTCATCACATTAGCTGAGAAAAACACCAGTATTGATACAAATACAGTAACAAAACCCATCTAGGAGGCAGAATTAACCATAACTAATATATTTGGATAATTAAAAAAACAAGTGAAATGTGACATTGCAGTGCAAACATCATGTGACCACCCACATTTAAAAAGCGTGTTTTGTTGTCCTGAGTTGTTGATTTGCCCAAACCTTCAAATTTTTGTTGTTTGCACGGTCAAAGATTTTAGTTTTATTTTTTTTTGTGGTCACATTGAAATTTATATAATCTCAAAATGAAATTTGTGGTTATGAGATACCACAAATATTTCATTTTTTTAAATATTAAACATTGAGAAAAGTAAGTTTAAAATAGAGTAAATATAGCCATTTTAATTTTAATTTTATTATTTTTTTTGCTTCTTTTGAACAGAAGTCCCTCCCAGTATTTTTCCAAGTTACAGGGGAACTTTGTTCAACAGTTTTTAAAGTTTTCTGTGTAGGTCAGCATACATTACTGGTCAGTTTGTCTTGATCTCACCTTCTTATTCCTTCCTTTATGCTGTTTGATGTGTGTTTTTGTGGCATTGGGTTTCACAAATACCAATAAGACCTTCACATCGACACATCCCTTTGATCTCATCACCTCTTAGACACACTGAACACTCTGGCAACCAGAGGCAACAATATCCCCTCAGCATGATCAGATCTATTCTATATGTTTTGGATTTCTTTCTGTGAAATGACATATTCATGAACGTTTTTCCTATTTTGGGGGGAAAAAAATCCTGCTGTCTTCCTCGACCTTCATGGACAAAAACTCACTTCGTTAAAAATGTTGCCTGAAGCCACCACTCCGGCTAGCTGTGGGTCAGCCTGCGGCTCTGCGTTCAGAACTTTTCTTTAGACTTGATCCTGTTGCATATGTATGCGAGGTTTCTTTTCAGAGTGCAGTTTGAGAATAACGGTATTTAAATGAATCAGAGAGATTCATTTCCTGAGATTGACAAATGCAGAATCATTTAATGCCATGAAATTGTACCTTAATGTTCACACTGGACGCATGGCTGTAATAATCAAAGGCAGACAGATAGTGTAACACTGGTGGGTGCAGATAATCTGGAACAGTCCTGAGTAGTACATTCCGACCAAACATTCCCACTTTGGTCATAGCTAACAAAACCTGTAAGCTTCTGCTGAACGGCGCAAGGACGTGATGCAGCAATCCCAAAGACGCCTACATCCGTAAAAACATACTGGCTACTAGGCTAAACTGTTTTTTGAAGATAGTCTCTGTGCATCTCGCACCTTTGTGTTATTTTTCATCGTCTGTGAGGTTTGCAAAGAACGTGCGGTTACGTGTTTATGACAGTAGATGTCTTTGGGGCCTCTGTGCCTTTCAACAGAGGCTTACAGCTGTTCTTTGTCAAAAAGTAGTCCCAGGTCTGAAATAGAACCTGTAATTCTTTCATGTTACTTTTAATTTTCACTTGCAGTTGATATGATTATTATCACTAAGCAAAATTAGTACTGAGTGATTTTTAAGGACTTTTTTTCTCACAATGCTAGTTGTTACCATTCACTTAGAGTGTTTTACGCTAAGCTAAAGCTAAAGAAGTGCTGCCGGATCAGGATAACGACTGGGCTGGTAACAAATTGTTTTTACCCACTTATCTATCTATGGGGAATATGGCAATAGACAAAAAAAACATTGTTTGGGTGGAGTATCCCTTTAAATTAAATAAATCTGAAGAGCCTAAAAAAAAAAAGATGATGACAACAAGTCCTTATGTGGCAGAAAGATCTGTAAAACTTAGAAGAACAACCAAACTCAACACCCTCTAAAAACTGTTTGATCCAGCTTGATGCAGTGACGACCATTCAGACCTCAATACAGGAGAAACCAAACAAACACATAGCACAAAACAGGAGATCCATCTGCAGGTCAAACCTCTGCTGCCCACTAATATCCCATGGATGAGGGACAGATTGAGGACAGGATTTGGAGATAGATCATTTCTGGTTTGATGGAAGAGCAAAGGAAGCCAGGTCCATCAAAACAGAGGAGCAAGTCCTGTTGCCTTTGTTTGAAACTACTAGGATTATCATACCCTGGATGACCAGATAACCTTCACCAGAGTAGGTGTGTAGGTCAATCTGAAAATGTACCCAAGTGATGATAATGATCAGGTTGTAATCAGATTCATTATCTCCTGATACAGAAACTCTTAGAGTCTAAAAGTTCAAATCTATAGATTTTACTCTGACTGGAGTTCTATTCCTCTGAGTTGATGTATGCCGTCTTTTGTGTCAGGCACTCATTTAATTTATTGAGTGCCTCTGTTTTTCATTGTGAGATTTATCAGGACAGCAAACTGAAAACCTTTCAACCAAATTCATTAACTATTCATTACCTACTTACCATTTCTATTTAGATTCTTACTTTTCTGCACTTGTTAATCCCATTTTACTAAAACATGTGAGGATGGGTTTTGTGTGCACACAAACAGGATCTACATTTACAACAATAAACCTCATTAAAACTTCAGGATGTTTGTGTTGCATTGCAGCTTTTACCTCTTCTCATCAAACCTTGTGACTACGCAGGAAAAGGAATTTGTTTCTGCAGAAAGAAAAATAAAGTCCTTTTTTTGATCTCGATTCATTTTAAACTATTATTCCGTGCGCTAAGTAACTGTCGTAAATATTCGCCGTGCTGCACAAAGCATTTTAATCACGCATAATTAATTATGTATGGGAGACCTGTGTGCAAACACCCTGCAACCAGAGTGGCTCATTAATTGGCTTTATGTAATGAAAAAAACTTTTGCCGAAAAGTGTTTCTTCCCCGTTATGTATGCAGTGACCCAAAGTTATCAACCGACAAACAGATTGGATTGGGGATTTAAGATGAATAACTTAAATCAGCTTACTCACAGTAACACAAAGGCCCGCCGAACACGGGCAGGCTCCGTCAGCACTTTGCGAGAGGCGACAGCAGGAAGTGAGCTCCACTGATGGCGTAAATCATAGATCAGTTCATTAACAAAATGGCAGTGATGGATTTACACCGAGGTCAGAACATTACCGAGCGCCTGGAGGATCCTGACTCTTTTCTACAACCTTGTGTAATGTTCCATCCCTGTATCCGTTTTACTCTGAACATTTTAATTCCCCGTTCAGCACCTCAGGCAAGGAAAGGAGATTTTCACCTTAAAAAAAATGTTGCAAGTGAGAGAAGCTTTCTCTCAAAGGATAACAACCTCACAGCGTAAGAAAGGGAATCAGAGACAGTCATATTTGTTTTCTGTAACAATGAAATTGTCAGAGCAATTGTTACATAGTTTACCACAATAAACAGAACAAAGGCTCGCAGCAATATGTTTGATGTGTGAACGTTTTCTCTAAAGCACAAAAAAGTTGTGTAGAGACCGAGTAGGCGGTGCCATAAATATGCTCAAGGCTGATAGAGTTGATTCTTTTATCTGCTTGTATTTATGTATCAACAGGTCTAGTTCTGAATTTAAATATGAAAACCATCCAACCTTCAGCGTCCTCTCTGTCTGCTGTCGTAGAACAGTCATAAAAAAAGTTAATAGCAGACAAAGACAAAAGCAGAATGAATAAAACTTGGTGGTGAACATTTCACTCAATCAATCAAAAGATCGTTCGTATCAAACCCACTCAGATGAAATTATGGAATGTAGAACTGCGCATGAGTGATGTATGCATCACTTAAAAAGCCTCGGTGTGTGTCTGTGTGTGTGTGTGTGTGTGAGAGAGAGAGAGAGATAGCATGACAAGTATGCAGTGAGTCACACAGCACTTCTTCCTGCACAAAAGTGTCTCTCTTTTCTTCTCTAGCATGAATTACCTTTGCCTGGAGGAGTCTCTTTTGAAAGTCAAAAAGGGCATTTATGTGGCATGAAGAAACTCATCTCCTACAATTCAAACATGAAATATAGTCTTAATGGTCTTTGGCCAGTGTTAGGTTATTTGGTTTGCTGGTTTATTACTGGATATTTTGCTTTCACTGAGCCAGTACCTCTCACTGGGCTGCTACTGTTGGTGATTACTGGAGACAGTTAATTGATCAAAAATCTGATCATTTTCCATTGGGATCAAGCTGAATCGGTACACAAAGCACTTTTGCTACAAACTCTATTAAAGCTGTGTTAAGTGGGCCATATTCCTCTCACCAGCATCCCTACATATGTCCAGGTCAGAGTGTGTATATTCCATCCAGCAGGTTCACCCTGGGGTCTACATTCAGTGGGATGTGCCCAGAAAACCTCCAGAGGAAGGCAACAAGGAGGCATCCAAATCAGATGCCCAAACCACCTCAACTGACTCCTTCTGATGCTGAGGACAAGCTCCCCTACTTTAAAATGCCACCTTATCATGGTGGAGGGGTTTGAGAGCCCCCATGATCCATTATAGCACTTGTGTTATAAACCCTGATAAAGGAGCACCATGACAAACAATCACTGTCAATTTGCTATATGTGTGCCAGACAAAGAGCTAAATCAAAAATCCTAATCCTCACAGACCTAAACAGGATAACTCACCTGGAATAGTAAAACTTGGGGTACTGTTAGCCAGGCCTGGGTGGGGACTCAGTAACAAGCACCTGGTGGTCAAGCCTTGACTCCTGGGACTTTGCTGGTCTCAGCTCAAAACAACAGGAAACAGGAAACCACCTCCTTGTAGGCCTACCTCATGCATGGAGAAGACTCAAGGCTGCATGCTATAGAGGCAGGGTGGCAAGCCAGGTCAGGGGTCAGGATCATCAACTGGCTTTGGGTACGAATCATGACTGTGTGTCATAGTTTATCCACAAGTGACTGACATCATTACCATCAGGTTCCAGTCATTCATCAAGAGACGCCTCCACTTCATCTTGAGAAGATCTCCACCTTGCTGGCTTGTGGACAAAAAACAACTAAAGGTCAATTAGTTTGGATGTCAAAAAGCAAAACTTGAATTGGGTAGGACACATCCTGCCTAAACCAGCCGATAACATCATAAGGAAAACAAAACCAGACCTGGAGAGGTGAAGGCTCAACAGATGACGGGACTCTCTTGGTGGGGTGTGGTCGTGTCCCTTTGGAGTCTAGAGCAATGAGTCAAGTCAGTTTAGTCCAACATCGTCTCTGCTTCTATTTATGATTCACTCTGACACTATTCCGAGAACATTTATTATATGATAAAAAATTCCAACGTCATGTGACTCGTGAAAAAACTGAGAACCCTCACAAACTTTTCAAGATATTTTGGAAACTCCCTCGTGAATTAGCGTCACAACTTGTCACCAGCAGTGAGATACTGACAATTAGTAAATCATTTCATGCTTGATAAAACATCCCAACCTACAAGTTGTTAATACAATTAATACCTGACAATAATGTATTCCAGACATGTATTAAAAGCCAGTATTCAGCAAACCAGAGAAAATGAGAGTGTGTGTCATTGCCTTCTGAAATGTGTCCACTGTTGACTTTGTGCTGCTGCGGGGTTTTAGTGGCTGTGCTGTGGTGATGAGTATTTCCTTTTTTTGAGCAGCAGTGCCTGACCGCTGCCTGCTGAGAGCAACTTTAGTCCACAGCAGGTCAAGTAAAGGTGAGACGCTAGTCTCCTCGGCCCTGGTGGATAGTCTTCTTTACTGCTGTGTGGGAAGTATATTCTGGTTTCTGCTCTCACTTCACCAGAGCAGGATGAGTGTCACTCCCCAGAGGGAAGCTGTCGTGAGCAAGGATTGTGCTGAGGGGAAAAAGTCGCAGTAACTACAATGGCCACTTCTACCGGTCAGCAGCTGATAGACTTGTGAAGGAAAGGATTTATTTTTAGGCCTGTTAAGGAACACTGGTAGAATTTACCACAGCTGTATGAGTTGCATTTCCACATGTCCAGTATGTATTTATCACTAAAACTGTATTTTTAGGTGACATATATTTTATTTTGGTCAACTTTCTTGTCTAATGACTTCCAGACGGTGGATTTAACTGAAAACATTGAATGAGTTTGGAGTTAGCTTCATTTTAAATTTCACTCTTCATTTCCTGCAAACCTTCAGTGCAGGGTGGATCATCCATGGTGAACATGTTTAATGACGGACTGGTAGAGCTGGGTTTGGCGGGATGATGCAGAAACCCATTGAATAAAATAACATGAAGAGTTTACTATCATATTTTGTGCTTAGATTTTGCAATCTTAAGTAACATCACCAAATGTTATTAAACATGTGATATTATCAGATATTAAAGAAATGAGCGAGGAACAAATATAAATTGATTAAAAAAGGTCAGTTTATAAGAACTTCCTTCATAATCTGTCATAGTGTGATTTTTTAATGAAGAGCATCATTACCAATTAATTAAGCATTAGATGCTTTTTATGTCAAAGGGATCCTCCAAGTCTCATCTGTTGTTTTATATAGAGCATATTACTTCAAGAAGAAGAGGGAGACCCTTCCTCCCTGGAGATAAAAGGCAACAGGGTGCAGAAAGTTCTTGTCCTGCAAATTCCTGCATTCCGGTTTCATCAGACCTCATGTAGACTCAGATCACCATCCAATTTGTCAAAAGGCACGCCAGCACCACTTCCTGAGAAGCTTCAGGACGGTCAGCTTGTTCCAGCAGATATCGGTGCCCATCTTTCACTGCTGAGCGTGCTTTGACACACGTATCCTGTCGTGCTTTGGGAACAGCTCAGCAGCTGACAGAAAAGCTCTGCAAAGCATTATCAACACAACTCAAAAAAAAATCATAAACACACCCCCTGCCTGCACTGGAAGAAATCATCACCTCTTGTTGTCAGATAAAAATATCAAGCATCCTGAAACACACAACCTATCTATCAGTTTCAGCTCCTCCCCTCAGGCAACCATTACAGGACTCCCAAAACTCATCTTACAAGACAGCTGGACAACTTTTTACATTAATGATTACATTACTGAACTGAATTCAGTTATTGAAAGACAAAAAATGTTTTGTGCTGTGTGTCAGATGTGTTTTTACGTTTCTATTTCAATAAATCTAACCTAGCTTGTAGGTATTTTAATAACATTATCTCATAAAAAAAAGCTATATTATAAATGTGTAAAGTGCAAAATTGCATACATAAAGTGTGTAAATAAACAAACATACATTATTAAACAGTCAAACTGTGCAAGTGGATGTCAGGGGTCAAAGTTCATGAGAATTCAGGGAAGACGTTGTTCTTCAGACTTGCTGTCGGTGCTTTCTGCTCAATCTTCTGCCTGAATAAAGGAGGGGGTTTAATTAACTATCATTAATAAACAATTAAAAGATAATGAAGATGGATAACAATTACAATGTACATCTCATTATTATCATAATGTTGAAATGTTTAAAAGATTTTTTTAAATTGGCATGAAATATTTGAGTAGCACTAAAACGCTTCAGAAACATATAGAGAATGGAAAAGCAAAATGATTGCAACTGTGTTTCATCATGATATATTTGTTGTTGTATATTCTACCAGATCAGTAGATTTTCTGTAGCTTTTTAAAAACCCTGGAAAACTCAGCAATGTTCCACCTGTCCCTGTAGTTTTGAAGGAAAATCTAACCAGTCAATGCTGAAACATGCTGAGGAGGTGTAGGTTTCCGTTTGAATCAGTGTTCACAGAATGCTGAATCAGACACAGGATCTGTCTTTGTCCACCTGAAAAACTACATCCCATCAATCAACCTAAATCAATGTTTAAACGGCTTTTTCTTGCAGAAGTTGTAGATTTTGTTTCCTATTTTTCTCTGTCTAACATGCTTTTAGGGGGCAGCAGAATTCATATGCTGCTGGTGGATGTTTTTTGGAAGCAAAGTAAAAATAAAAAAATCTCTGCACCCTTGCTGCTATCTTTGACATCTGCAGATTGAAAATCTTTTTTCGAACAAATCACTGGAAGAACCTTAGAGTGGAGAAAAAAAAAGTCCTTGGAGTCGACAGTTCGGATTAAATTCAGGCCGCTCATCTTTTGCTGCCAATTGACCTCTGTTCTTCTAAATCAGAATATGTGTGGATGCTTTTGTGTTGTATGCCATGTTTCTGTTTGTCTCCTGTGATATTTAGAAGATTTTAACATCTCTAGGAATAAAACTGTATATGAGTCCAGTTGGAGTCATAAACCAAAGGTTAAAACTTACTAACATGGTTATATTCTCTTGTAATTTAATGTTGGTATGTGTGAATATTCTTTCAAAGCATAAAGAAGAATTTGTGCCCATTTATCAGTCTGTGCTTGATACGGGAGCAGCTCTGGAAGCTGAGTGGTGGAAGGAAGGCCAACATCACAGCACGCTTGGCTTGTTGCTGCTGACCCCACTCACTCAGCTCCAGGCTCTTCCTCCTCAAAAAAACAAAACAAAACAAAAACACAATAGCATCTTTTACTCTGCTTCTCCAAGCAGTGGGCTGTGTGGATTGGCAGCTGTCCAAAAAAGATCTGGTTTTAGTATGTGGGAGAGATGGTGACTTTAGCCAAAATAAAAGCACCAAGAGCCAGATTTAGCATCATGGAAGGTTTTGAGGAAACTGGGGGTGTTTGTATGAGAGGGATCATTTCAGCCATATTACACAGCACATTAACACAGGGATTAGGCTTCTTTCTTTTTTTTACTTATCATTAGCACATTTATTTTTGGAAGAAACTATATTAGAAGAATACTTCCAAAATAAAATCATAGAATAAGTAGATACCTGGTAGCATAACCAATGTTTCCAACGACGTTTGACATTTACCAAGGTGCTGCCAAGGGTATGTGTTGAAACTGTGCCTGAAATAGAATCATTATGCTGTTATAAATTATGAATGCCTGAATACCCTTAAAGTATGCAAGATGCCTGGTTGCAAAATAAAAATAAAGCTGTTCCAATGCTGCTTTGAGTTCAATACTCCACAAGATAACAATCTTTAATCTTAAATAATAAGAAAAACAATATATTTTATTTATATAGGGCTGTACATGATATTCGAAGATGCTTTATTTACAAAAACCGAGAAGATATTCAAATAAAAAATTTGAAAATGAAGGTCATGCATACTTAAAACATTAAAAGCACCTTTAAACAGAAGAAATTGACTAGTGATTGGAAGGTGCACAGAGCTTAGTCCAGTCTGATGGCTGTAGGGATTTTTAGAGGAAGGGAGCGGCACTGGTGAAGGATCTGTCTCCCCAAGTTCTGAGCTTGGTCCTGAGTGACAGATGTAGGAAGTGTGAAGCTGTGGACTGGAGGTAGCAGTGAGGTATTGAAGAAATTCTGTAAATAAGAGGAGAGGGTCTGGTCGTGGAGGGCTTTGATGGTTAGCAGGAGTACTGCAAACTGAATGTGTTGAGGGATGGGAAGCCAGTGAAGGTTCTTAAGGACAAAGCTGCAGGAGTGATAAGATGAGCAGCTGAGTTTTGGATGTATTGGAGTTAATGAGGCATGGTGAACCATGGAGAATACTGTTGCAGTAATCAAGTTGGGATGTGATAGATGCATGGATCAAAGTTTCACTGGTATAGAAGGAGCGTGAAGGCTGGAGAGAGTTTTTAAGATGAATGATGACAGAACTAGAAATGTGACTGATCTGGTTCTAAAAAGTGAGGCTGCAGTCAAAGGTGACTCCAAGGTTTAACATATGGGGGGGGGGGGTTGAGAGTAAGATAGAAGTTGTAAGTGAAATCAGTGAGAAATCTTGGTCCAGGTACTAACATGTCAGATTTATTATAACTGAGTTGGGGGATGATTTTTTTCTGAGACATGGTGAAAGAGGAGTGGGGGTTAGGGATTTGATGGAGATGTAAATTTTGACTTCATCTGAATAGAAATCAAAATTGAGAAATGATGTGTCTAATAGGAAGAAGATAAAGGATGAAAAGGATTGGACCAAGCACAGGACCTTGGGGAACACCGTGGGACATAAATGCCAGGGATGAGACTGAGTTGTTAACACAAATGAGCCATTGTCTTTTAGAGAGATAATTGTTAAACTACTGGGTTTTCATGGACTGATTTGGTGTTTTAAACAAACTACAGTGAGTTAGTTCATCACACTGATCACATTTTGTTTTATACAGTAAAATGCATAACACTTCCAGCTGCTAGTTATAGAAGCAGCAAAGTAAGGGTAAAAAAAAAAAAGTTCCCCACATTACCATACAATGGTGAAAAAATGCTTTGTCATCACATTACCAGTGCTGCTGTGGCATACAGTGAGCCCTTCAGTGTAATAAAACCTGAGATAGGAAGAAAACAAAGGCTGAAGATTTGAGTCAGACATTGTGAGAGGTGAGGCAAGAAAAGGAGGGGTGGGGGTTTGAATCCCTAAAAATAAATAAATAGCAGTGAACTGAAATCCTATTTAGAAGCCCAATCAGAGTGGTACTGAACCAGGAGCTATGCAGAGCAGAGCTGGAAACACTCACACAAAGATGACGTTTTGAATTCGGGGGGGGGGGGGGCACAGCTGGCTTGAGTATTGGGGTGGGGGACTGGAGGTGGAGAAGAGGGGCTTGAACTGTTTAAACAGTGCCATGATATCAACCCTACCCAGGAAAACAACAACCAGTATCCATTAATTACAGGCTTTGAAAGGTGTCAATGCAGCTTCTGCTTTTTCTGTTTTAAAAATTGTATAAATGTAAAAGAACCAAGATAAAAATGTTAACGCTGCTGTCACCGACTCAGTATGCTCACCATGGTAACCACATCCCTTTGTCTCTCTCTTTCTCTCTGACAGCAAACTTAACGAGAGGTGAACAAAGGCTAAAAAGTCAAACTCAGACAACTGATGTGTGAAAACTAGAAGACTTATTAAACTGAGTAGAAGAAGCCTTTGATGGTTACACATGTAAATTATAATGTTTCTACATTGTTTCTCAAATGAGTCATGACAAGTGTTTTTTTTAAAAACCTTCATTTCCAGTTTTAAAGAATTTTTGAAGTTAGAATATGACTATAATAAGTCTATGGAATCCTGGGTGTACACCATGAGGGGATTTAAGATAAATCCATAAGCTCTATAACAGTAAGAGAAACCATATGGGAAAGAAAACAAAGTATTTTGATGAATAATCTGTATATGTATACATAACAATAGTGTGTGACATCATCAGCAGTCAATTGAAAATTCTGGTGAAATATCTCCAAAATCATAACATCTAAACTGTGATTGTGCAAAAACCCAAAAATGTCTAAAGTAAAATTTCCTGTGACTGAATGAAACAATGTTCCTACTGTGAAGCCTGTCTGACCTGCAGAACTCCAAAGGGGGCGGGATGACTCATAATGTTTCACCAAAATCTCATTATTGTCTATGGGGGAAATTTGTTGCAACTTTTTGTGAATTTTGTTTACATTGTATAACAAACCACAACCAAAAGTCAAAGCATACTATTTATGATTGAACCCCAAGCTTTGATGTTTAATTTGATTGATGTTTTTTTTTTTAAAGCTGACGGGAGACAAGAACAGGCATAAATCGTGACAGAACTGCAAACAGGATAGAAGTGCGGGTGCTTCAAAGCATTCACACCCTTAATCACCAAAAAAATCAAACATGCATGTGTGTGTGTTTCATTGCTTTTCTCACCAAGATTTCATTCAGTCTAACTAAGAGACGCAAGAAAGAGCAGAGTCCAATTTAAAGCGGTTTTGATGAGTGACAAACACATGTTTGTCAGAGGTGCTATTCAGTTGGATCAGCGGGAAGAGATGTTTCATCCTGCTGTGATTGACTGTTGGCTGGATTTCATCATCAGGTGTTATCAACATCAACCTTTTTGTCTGTTATTGTAGTTCTTCACAGAGCTCCAAGCCACAGTCAGCAGGCGCCTGCTTGTCCAGTGTGAGCTGCTTTCATTGTGTTGGTGTCCATGCTGGTCAGAGTCCAGCTGAGGAAGAGTCGCCTCAGATTCAAATCACACCTCATCAGATCTCAGCTCCGTCTCCTTCAATATCACAAGTTTAAAAAAAGAAATACGTCTGATTCAGTCCTTTCTAACACTTAATTTGAAACATGCCCTTTCTTTTGATGCATTGAATAAACAGCTGTAACATCACACAGAAACATGGGTTGTACCTTTATTAGATATTTCTATCATTTGATATTATGGAATTTTATTGTTGCTGATTTATCCTAAAAAAATGTCCACAGCATTTATGTGAAGATGAATTTTTGTCTTTGCCATAAAGTTATACGTATACGTACACCTCAGGTTTAGTGTCTTATTAACAACACTTTTATGATATGCTGCAGCTGTGGTTTCTCTTTCATACATATATCTACCTTTTTATGTTCGTTTTCTCTGTTTTGTTTCCTTTTGTGTCCTTTAGTGCAGAGTACCAACACACAGTGCTCATATTGAATGCCTCTGCACCTTCTCTGCTATTTCAGTAATATGTATGCTATTTAGGGAAGGTTTTCCCAGTCGTGCTCCATCCATTCACCATAAGTCAAACTTTCTTTGCATTTTCTTGTTTTCTGTGTTTCTCATTGTTGCTCCTTAACTTCAGATTTTTTTTCTTTTCATTTCCCCAAAACTATATTGTTGCTTCACATCTGCTTCTCTGCAGTGATAATCACACATATGGGTGTATGTGTCGTGATTTAGACTGGTGAGTGAGCATGATGTGTCTAATCTTCATGCAGGTGACTAAAATATGTGTTCCTCACATTTCAATGGGGTGCCAGGTTCACTTTTAAATGCTATGCGGTACCTTAAAAAGGTACTGTATGAGTTAGGGGTGAGTCTTTGCCTCAAGCGGAGGAATTTAAAGCTCCTATGTGGAGTATTTTTCTATGTATCAAAGTTTTCTAAATGTTTCAAATGATATTTCACTTCTTCAGTAATGAGGACATTGTTCTGATTTTTTTGTGGAATAAATGAGTTGAGCCAAAAGGTAAAGCTCTGAATTTAATCTACTTACAAGGACTCCTCTATGATCATGAGATCTGAATCCTGAGCAACAGAACAAGACCCTGTACACAAGTGGAAGAATTGAGCTTCCTCTATTGCTGCCTAGGCTCCACCTCCGCCTCCCTCTTCTGTGAACATCATACATGAGGCAGATCCAGAACTCACTGAAGGAATTTAAATCTTCTCTGGCCTTGGAACGCCTGGAGTTTGAGAGTGTTGCTGGGGAGAGGCAAGTCTGTGTTACCTCTGTGACTTGACCTTGAATAGGCAAAAGGAAAGATGGATGGATGGATGGATGGATGGATGGATGGATGGATGGATGGATGGATGGATGGATGGATGGATGGATGGATGGATGGATGGATGGATGGATGGATGGATGGATGGATGGATGGATGGATGGATACATTTAGCTTGGAGTTTTTTGGTCTTGTTTGTTAACAGAAGTCACTGTTCACCAACAAACCAGCTGTCATCTTATGTATGTCAGCTGTGACCAACCCTGAAGCTTCTCTACCCAGTAAAGGGTCTCTGAAGTGATGGGTTAAAGATCTTTTGGCAAAGATCTATATTATCATCAACTGCCAGTCCTCTGCACCAATATTCTGGTTTGGAGATCTTTTGATGAAAGCAAAGTTTGAAGCAAACATTCATACAATAAAATCTTAATTTCTAGCTGATAATGTCTGTGTCCTCTTTTCTTCTTGTTTTGACTAATTCCTTGTCACACACACATGAAAATCCAAGTAATCTCAAACTTTTTACACTTTCTTGCCAGTATTAGGACACTCCACCAAACCTTAAGTCCAGATCCCGACCTGATAGGACACCTTTTGGATGAATAATGATGGAGATGTGAGCCAGAACTTTTTTCTAATATTACTGCCTAACCTCACAAATGTGCCTCTGGAAAAAGGGTCCAAAATCCCCATAAACACATTCCTAAACCTCTTTAAAAAACCTTTCCAGAAAGGTTAAATATTCAAATCTACACAAAATTTAAGAGTCGTTGATCCATTTCATCACTGAAACCCCTGAATGCATTGATTTGGTGGAGTGTCTCAATACTTTTGGTCATATAGTGTATAAGGAAACACCTTTTTAAATGTCAGATCAATGTTTTATTGTTTTTCATGCCTAAAAGCCTTATCTGTTCATTTATTTATTACTTATTGCAGGAACATGAAAAGAAAATGGTTTTTGACTTGTTCCAACACTTTCACTGTCCTGAATTTATTGGATTCAAAAGTTTGTCCTGTAACGACACCTTCACTTCAGAGAACACTTCTTATTAATGTTCTTGTAAGCAGCTTTCAGCGATCATGAAGCCAGCTCATATTTCATGTTTTTATTGAAAAGAGTGCCCATTTGAGTTCATAATTACCTCTGCATTCCACCAGGGGCCCTTTCTCCTTTCTCACTTTTCTGATTTATGTTTCACTAATCTCTTTTAGTGGGCTCACATGGAGTGAGTGTGGAAGCGGCTCGTGGCTGACCTGGATGTCTGCTAGCGTTATAAAGCACCGCAGGGAGTCTTGGGCTTTGAGAAATTGTGCGAACGGGGCAGCGCTGCGAGTATACATCTATTGTTAATACGTCTTCTGCCCTGAGGGCCACCTTTAAGGGCACGTTAGGGACTGCAGTAATCTATTAACTCCAACTTACTGTCAATGATAAAGCAAATCTACAGACTTTTAAAAACAGGTGTTGTCTTGAATTATCTATCAGTTCTGCAAAAGGACTTTAAGGAAAGACTGAATGCAATGTTATGCACGATGTATGACGTTAAAGTTGTTTTTTTTTTTATTATTATTATTATCATTTTCATGGTCTGTTTGAGGTTTACACAGACCAGTTTGAAAGGAGTTTGGCTTGAAGTGGACTAACTTTCCTTGGGATGTAATTGTTTGCTTCTGTGTAATTTGCACATCAGGGAGAGAGTTCCAGCTGTGATGAAAGGAAACTGATTCATAATTCATGGAGTTGTAAATGTGGGAGCAACCGGGTAATGGGCAGTGTGCTATTATGTAATGAAGCAGAGCATAATGAAATTTAGGAATATTATGTGACCCTTGTAGTAGGAACGAGGGCTTTCTAATGAATTTGGAAGCTAGCCAATACATGTCAAGTTTATTTAATTTCACTATAATAAACCATAATAGCACAGAGGCAATTATGTTTATAGGAGAGTGTCTCTAAAGAAACGAGCATTCACCTCAAGAAATATCCCGTCTCAACTCGTCTCCGTCAGTGTTTGCAATGGAAATAACTGACATGAAACACTCTTTTGAAGTGACACTTAAGACTCGGTTCGGCACCGGTCAGACATTCTTGCAAAATAAATCATTAAAACCGAGAGATAAAAGGAAGGTAGAGAGACAGATTGGAGAAGTGGGGAAAAAAATGGAAGATAAAAACTGAAAAGAATTGAAGGAAAAGACGGCAAGAGCATGCTAAGGAAGCACAGCTCCTTTGTTCTGGTGCCACACGCAGGAAAAAGGCCACATCAGTGATGCTGGATGTTTCCAACAAATAGCATAAAAAGGAAGAGAGGGAGAGGCGTGCAACAACAGGGAGAAAGTGATCCATTTGAGATTCTGGAAAGGACTCAGTCCGCCCTGTCACTCGTCCATCTTACCCAGGAAACACAAAGAGCATTATGCATGAGGCACAGAAGGTCTCCGAGTACGCACCACGCTGTCGCGCGGCTCTACCTTACGAAGCTGCCACGGCGTGATTCCTTCAACACACAACGCTGCACAACACAATGAAACGCATCCAAATCAATACCAAGCTAAAAGGTGATCATTTGAGCTGCTTTCAGGCTTGACCACCTCCTCAGTTCTCATATGAAAGTGCCTCACCATTTACCTTCCCCTTTGGGTAAAGATTGGATTTAAACATGGCATGGGAACAATTATAAAATATATTCAAATGCACTGTGTTCTTTTCTTTTGAAGTCTCAAAGTGCAGTCTTGGAATTTTTTTTTTAAGATTTGTGTGGATTTTCTCTTTAGTAAAAGTGCAAAACTTCCTTATTCTGCTGTAAAGTTTAGTAAAAGAGGCACATGATAAGGATGTGGCAACCAGCCAAACATTGTGTTCTGCAGATGGAGTAAAACACACAGCAGGGAGGGGAACTAAAATAAAAAATAAAAAGATGAAGGCAAAGTCAGATCATACAGAGAACAAGTTATGTGATAGTGCGTCCCGATAAAGAGCTGGTGAGACAGAGCCACATTCACCTTTGTAGGCATTTTTATAACACAGTACTTGGTGGAATTCTCAGTACGTTGAAAAAAGGGCATATAAACCAGTCAAAGATCCAAACATTCCCATGGTGTCCTCATGCTGACAGATCCCAAATCCTCACGGAACATATTTTGTCTCCTTTAACTAAATTTATCAGCACTTTTTTGAAGATATGCAAAATGAAAAATGACTCATTTTCAGGTCCAGTCATTTCTTTTCTTAGGATTGAGTTTTACAAATGAGTTGCACATACTGTACCGACCTATATTCCCCCAAAAAGGAGTTTCAGTGGTTGTGACTCAGCATTATTAAAGGAAGGAATCTTTTGAAGGGACTATTTGCAAAACTTTTCAAGTAGAAAAATCGACATGAGCCAGAAAGAAAGGAAGTTTCGTGTTCTAACCGCATGAATGATCTCCTGGTTGGATGGACAGCAAAACTTGATTTGCTTCATTTTTAGGTTCAGTGTTTTGAAAGTTTAGGATTCAGTTTCAGTTCAGTCATCCAAACTGTAAGTGAAAAGCGGATGAGTGACATGTGATTTGAAGACAAACACTTGCATGGTAAGGTCATGTGGGACATGTAATGTAATGAACTGGAACCTTCCTGCTAATGTTCTCGTATAGGAGTCTAGTAACAAAGTGTCTTAATTATATCTAAAATTGGTTCAATTTGGTATCCAATTCTATTCAAAGTTGTTCCACATTTTTCATACTTTCTGACCCACAAGACCTACATTGAGAAGGGCTCTATTTTCACAGGAAATTTGTGAAATCTGTGAAACTACTTGAAAATTCCTGTGAAATGCAAGTTAAGGTTTTAAGACATTTTGGAAACTCCCTCACAAATGCTATTCATAATTTCTTCACCAACAGTTGCAGCCCAGTGATGTGTTGGTTTTATTTTTAGAGAAGATCAGGACACTCGACGGTTTGACTGAGGATTTGTGGTTTATTTGAGCAGATGGGTTGAACAAGATACAGAAAGATTTTACCAGAGTTAAGGAAGTGAGGATGAGAGACTGAGTCTCATCTGGGGATTCTCTTGGTTAGAGGCTAGGAAGGAGGAGACTCAGCATGCTATCTCAGTAGGTAAACATCCTGGCCAGCTTAGAACCCCCAGATAGATAAGTAGATATTGGTATAGATGAAGTAAGGAAGGCATAACAGATGGAAGTGAAGAGAAGGTGAGGAATACTGGATTTGGACTGTATGGAGATTGATCTGACCTAATCAGATGGTGTGGAATGGATCTGTATTGGACCTGCTCTATATGTCTCTCCTCGCTGATGATGAGCAGCTTGCAGCTGACCTGAAAAGAATCAGTATGAATTAAAGTGACTGAAAGAGAAAAGGAGTAGAGGAGGGAAAGAAAACAGGGTTTTATAACTCCTGACCTTGTATGGATAATACCTAAACCTGCTCCCTACAAGGCGTTATTACACAAACTGCAATGTAATGAATTTCTATAGTTCTGTTTCCATAATGGATAACTGCTGAACTGGATTCCCTTCAGCTGTTTGTTTGACTTATATTAATAAATCAAAAGACAGATACTTTGACAAATGAAGGAGACAGAATTGTCCATTAGGTTAGTTTGACACTGTCCAGCTGTCTATGCTTCCTGATCATTCTTCTACTGCGATTTATGTTTTAGTTTATTTCCCAGTTTATGAAGTCATGTTGTTTGTATGTTTATCCTGGCTTCCTCCCACAGTCCAGACACTCAGGTCAGGAGAATTAATAAATCAAAATAGCCCTTAGGTGTGGCAGTGGATGTGTTTTTATCAATTATCTTTGTTTATCTCAGGTTTGGCTGTAATTTATCTAGATTTTTCTAAGTCTGTCTTAGTGAATGATGAGGTGAACACATCACAGATAATGCCTTCATTTACAAATGTTTTAGATGATCTGAAATTGTCCCATGAAACGTCCATAAAGGACAAACGACTGTGTGATGAATGGGCTTTGCAAAAGACTGAATCACAGGTGTCACTTTGGATTCAGCGCTGTCACACCATGGTCCAAACCAGTCCAGACAAATATTGGTTTTATGTCAAAAAGCTACTTGAAAGTTGGATGTGTTAATCTTCCCACTAATGGCCTGGCAAAGGCTTCCTTATTATTCTGGTCCCAACCTCCCTCTACTGAGGGTATTTCCACAAGGTTAATTAGTGGAGGCTCCCCTGAGGTTTCCCACTCGATGTGGGCTCAGGATAGTGGAGGTGCCTCAACAAAAACAAGGTTAATGGAGCCATGGATAACTACCTCCTTCTTGTTCCATCATCCACACACATCCACACCTCTCTGTGCCTAAGTTATGCACCTGCCTTTGAGATGGAAGGGCTATTTGGGAATGTGAACTGTAGGTATTTGCCATTAAGAAGACATTTGCATCAGCCTGCGGTCAACACGTTATTTAAGTAATACTCCAGCAGACGATGGAAAATGGCAGAACTGTAAACAAGCAGCTGCTATTTTCAGTTTTATTGCATGATGAAAACTAAGGAGTCGAATCATCGTGTGCCAGTGTGCTGAAAACAGCAGCGGCGGAAAACATTTTCGCCACTGAAAAATGTATCTGGATATCATTTTGCCCAGAAAACCATTTTAGGAACCATCATCCATCAATGATCTTGCAGCATAGCAGCTTTTTCTGATATAGGCAATAATGTTCTATTGAGCTAATCTGAAGCCCATGGGTGTATCTGTCATCATTCCCCAAGAGAAAGAGGCAGCGGCACACGGCTTAAATCAAAGAAATAACACACACAGAGAATAGGGCCCCCATGAAGGTCACGGTGTCACAAATGACTTTGCATCAGGAGTCACACTCTGAATCGCACCCTTGAATAAAGTGTCTCCGAGTCATTCCCCAAGGGGTATGGTTGAGCACACCGCACCTTGCCATTTGTGCCCCTTTTTCTACTTCCTCCTTTCCTCCACCTCTGCGACCTTCGTCAGGAGGAACATGATTTATCACACCAATATCCCCTTCGGAACCTTCCTGATTGCTTTGATTTCTTTATTGACATTTCCCACCATTCTTGCGGCATGCATTTTTCATGCTTGTCCTGGCATGGTGGGAATACATTCACAGATGTTAGCGTCAAGAGTACACTCAAAAAGAATGACGCCTTATCTGCCGCTGCATGCCTGGAGCTCTATGTGCTACAGCTGTGTTTATTTTGTGGATTTAGATGCTGACCAGTGCTGCTCTGTCTGCACATCCTTTTGTTCGTTTGAAGATCTTGCCTTCAGAGGGGAAGGGATGAGAGGCCTCCTGCTGTACCTTCAGGGGTCGCAGGCAGGGATGGTGTTAATATGTCTGAGTTTTTTTTTAGAGGAATGAAAGAAGAAGCTAAAACTTCTAAAGCATGACCCAGTCCTCCTTTGGTGACAAAGGTGACTCAGGCTTGTGGAGGAACCAGGATCTTCTTACACTCATATGCACATCTAAGCCGTTTCCAAGCTGGTCTTGTGCTTTTGACTTTGTGTGGGTAGAAAGATATTCATGCTATTTTGTTTTTTTTCCAGGGGCGGGAGTTATCAATTCAGCACTCGCCTGTGCAATGAGCCATGCTGTGTGTGATACAGATACCAGAAGAAAAGAGCGAAAAGTAAATAAAATAGGGCCCCTATTGAAGCCAGCATTTCAGATGTCACCTCTCCTCATGCTGTTGAAGTTGAGAGTTTGTCAGCATTTGTTTTCCTTTGTGAGAATACAAGAAAGCCTCTATAACCCCCTCCTGCTGCAGTGCACCAAAACCCCTTCAAGCGCAGGATCTGCATGGTGTTGCTGCTTTATAGAGGCTCAGAGGGCCCACCGTCATTGCCAAATGCATTCACTCACCCTCATACGTGATTAACAGATCAGTCACCTCCATTAAAGCATCTTTCATGTGATATCACAATATTATATCGCTCCCGCTTTGATCCGAGCTGGTAATTTCCATCGAGGGAACGGCTGCAAAACCTGCAGGAACATCACACAGTCACAGACCCAATGCTTCACAAGCGTCGTTTGATGCGTCTGTCTCCAAGCATGGTTCTGACTGTGTTGTTCCACAGCACGTTAATATGAGGCCTCCAGCTGAGTGAGGCTGACAGGCATCTGGTGGGAGAGAGATAGCTAAGATGTGGCAGCTTCTGTCGCTGTATTGATTCAATCTCCACCACTGACATTCAGAGCAGACACAAACCAAGCTTATAGGCAATCTTGTGTGTTTTTTTTTTTATTCGCCTGTATGGATTTTAGGGCAGAAAAGTGAAAGTTATGGTGGATAATGCCGAGCCATAGCAGCTAAGACTGCAGGAGGTTTGCCCTTCCCTTATGGAGGAAAATATGTTTACTATATCAGACTTTTTACAAACTTCTTTTCAGGAGGCAGTGAAAGGCAGGATGTAGACTTATACATATGCAAAATGATGACATTGTGAACCACAAGGTTTAGCACAGAAAACGATGACTAATTACATTCACCATCTGTCATTTCAGAAGATGTGCTGAGCACAGGGTGGTGATGACACCTCCGCTCTCCCCTTCTCGTTTTGTCCGATCTCTGTCACTCTCCGTTCCTGGTAGCATCCTTCATGCTTCTTCTAATTTCCTTGTCATGCTGTCTGCTTTCTGTCTCTGTAAGCTGCTACATTTCTTGCTTGTTGACTCAGCAGTTAAGTGTAGTAATTCCCCATCTCTTCCAGTTATTTGTTAGAAAATAGAACCATCCTCTGGCTAGCTAAATCCACATAAATCCATTTGCAAACTAAAAAAAAAAAAGCCTAAAGCCTATTTGACAAGGATCCAATCTCCTGTCTGAATACACATTTTTATGACTTGTACATACATCCGTGCCCTCGCTCTTGCATTCACCGCCTGTTCTTTTGGCTTTTTGGCCTTTAGCTCTTTTGGAACCTTTGGCCAGTGCATTATGTACATATATTCACAGAGGTCAAACCGTCGGCGCTTGGCCCCCTCTGCTTTCCTTAAACGCTGAGAGATGCGGAATGAATAAATAAAGTGGATGTACCTGCATTCATGCGAAGGAAAAGCCTGTAAAATGTCCAGGTTTTGAGTTCTTGAGATCTACCAGGTGTTTTTTTAGTCTTAATGACATTTGAATAGGTTCCTTCTGTCAGAAAGGAGGACTGATATCATGTGAGGTCATCAGGAAGAACAGAGAAAGGAAATAGACACAGAAAGAGAACGAGTCTAAAATATAGAGTCAATAGGAGAACTAAAGGAACCAGCAATTGGAGACACTTACCTGAGACATGAAGCTAAAAAAGAAAAAGAGTAATGACGGTGTGCTCCAGCTGGTTTTGGGTGTCAGCTCCACACTGTGAGCGTGTTGGTTTGTTAGCCGAGCGTCCCGCTGCTGTTTGGGTGAAAAGGATGAGGAGGAGTTCACCACACGGTCTGCTGGGATCTGTGGCTCTTCATCTCTGGTGCTCTGATGACTCGCAGCTTCACCGAGACTCACAGTAGATCACTGAGGGGGAAACCACAATTTAGTTGCTCTGCCACCACATTAGCTCATGTTCCTGTGGGAAAGGAAGCAGAGGGAAGACCAGACAGGACAAGAGGAAGCTAGTTATGCAGTTCTGACCCACAGGGCCACTCAAATCAGCCACAACACTCAACATTATCACTGACAAAAAATCAAATATTTTTTAATAAACATCTTTCTTCTTTGTGTCTTTAATTTTGTAAAATGACACAATGCCATGAAAACAGAATTGCATCTTTCTCAGGATTTTATCAGATATCTAACTAAGCTAGGCAGCCAGTCTTGCCATTGGTCCAAACATTTTTTTAAGTGTCCATTATAATCTGTTTGTGTGTATGATTTTCTGGTACTACCACACCAATTCTTTTAGCTCAATGTCTGTAAAGCTTGCAGAACGTTAGGACTGACTTCAAAAGTTTATCAGCTATAGATGTTTAGGTAATTTTGTCTGAACTTTCTTTGCTCCAGATTGTTGAATCCTAGGATGTATAGCTGCATTTTTTTAAATGCATTTAAATAAAACTTCCCACTTCAGCTTCAGTTAAGGTGAAGTAAAATTAAATGACTTAAGTTACAGCAGGGATGCCCAACACTTCGATCGTGATCGACCGGCATTGCGGGTAGATCTGTCAGTCAGCAGTTGTGCCACAAAACCCCCGTTAAACGTGGCGAGAAGGAGCGCTCACTCAGCATCGCAGCGTTGCAACGGAGACGATCTCACGAAGCGGGTAGAAAGCTGCTCAACATAAAAGTCTTCAGTGAGCTGAGTCTAGAAGCTGATCAGTAGATCTATGTGTAATTATAACATCCATTAAAGACTTTTTGAAGGAATTGATTAAATCATTTCAGTGGTACATGAGATGTTTTGTTAAGAAAGCTGAATCTCATTGTTAAATTGAAATGTCTTGCACCCTTCAGATGGAGATGACTCTTAGCTACTACCATACCAAGTTCTACCTCAATTTATGTTAAATTGACTGAGTTGTATTCATTTCTGTTTTTATTTGCCATTACTGATTATCTGTGGCGGCCATAACTTCAAAAGTGTATCAGTTGTAGATGTACATCCAGTGAGTCCTTTCTAAGAGTTTCATTAAAATCAGTGCAGTGATTCATCAAACACACACACACACACACACACACACACACACACACACACACATGCACGCACGCACGCACACACACACACACACACACACACACACACACACACAAACTGACACAAATATAATCAGATACCTGATTTTGCCATGAATTTATTGTTTTAGTAACTCTGAATTTGTGCTTGCTTACTGAATGTGTTCCTGCTGAAATAAACTATATCCTAAAAAAAAGCATGAATAGAGAAAAAGTGAATATATTCTATGAAGGAAATTTTAAAAAAAGAAACAAAAGCCTAGAAATGCTGGAACGAATCATCCGCTGGTGATTTTTCTTGGTTCGGGCTCATGGTGATTTTTTTCATTCTTAAGTCGAGCGTGCAGCTTTTCACCGACACACCGAGGCAGGGCAGGCAGTTTATACATTCAACAGGATTTGTTAACATGCTGAAATGTTAAGCCAGTGTAGCCCTCTTCACTTCATTTGTGCTCTTACTGTGATTATGTTAAACGGGCTTACAACCAAAGAATATTTTGCTGTGTGGAATATGGATCAGTGACTATCAGAAGCTCTCACCCAAAAGAAGAAGGGAGTTGAGAGGATCAAATAAACATGAGGCAAATTCGGTCCCAGTTGACATCAGAATGGTTCCCACTTGCACAAAGTTTTTCAAGGTTTTCTCATGCAGACTCATAGTTATTTGAGCATATTAGGGTTTAGAAAAAAGCTCTCCTGGCTGTGGCTGTTCATCATCGTCTCCTCCCCTCTGTCTTGTCCGCTGCAGCCTGCTGACACTGATGGTTTCTAAGCAAGTATCTTTCTCTCCCTCTGTCATAATCACTGCTCTTTATGATCGGTTTGCCCTCTCTGCCCTTTCAAGATGCGGCATGTAATGAGGGCTCTGGAGGACTATGTGAGAGGGCTATTTAGCTATTCAGACAAGATCAGCTCACACATCCCACGCTCTCTAAGTCGACTCCCGACCAACACCTTTCAGCTGAGCGCAGTGATTGTTTGTCCGGGACACAAGGTCACAGCGCTGGATGGAGCCAGGGTGGCTCCAGCATCCAACAGCCATGACGGGCCTTTTAGTGTCCACTTACCTCATGTAAATTGATTAAATGATCAAAATGAACAATTTGAGATTATAATTCAGAATCCACCGCCTAATAAGGAAATGTAATATTTTACTGCTGGAGGGACAACATGAATAAATTATACATAAATAGAATAAAGAGTTTCACTTTCATAAACTGCAACAATAAAAAAGTAATGAGTGCAATAATAAATGTAAATAAATGCAACAATCAGGTGCACTTTCTGACATTTATTCACTTGAAAAACTCTCCTGTGCACTTTTTAAAATCACATTTTGGCTCAAACTCCAGATCACCCCTCAAAGCATTATCTAATGATAATAAATGTAATAGTGATGATAATATACAGATTGATTAGATATGTTCATTTTTACTTTACATGTTTGTTAAAAAAAATTTTTTTTCTTGTGAATTTTTATTTTGTAGTAACAAATTTCAGTCAGGCTCACCTTATTTTACCATATCCAGTTTAGAATTTGAGCTGCACACCTTTTCCTTTCACTTCTATAGGCTAATTTAACTAAAAGCTGCAAACATGTTTTGTCCAGCACATAAAGTTCTAATATAGTTTTAAAACTAACAAGAGGGAGATTTTTCACAAGTTCCAAAGTGTGTCACGTTCTTAGAATAGACTGCGAGGACAATTAGGATTTCTAATTCCTGTTCTGCAGCTGAAACTGAGAGGTTTTTAAACAGTTTCAGGAACATGAATGTTTGCTTGCTGATTGTTAATAGGGTGCTAATTACAGCCTAATTTACAGTTTTTAATGGGCAAGTGTAAAATGTGTGCATGTGTGTGTCTTTGTGTGGAGTTTTTAACCCTTTAACTGGCAGGTCAACTGCTTGGTAGAGCTCATTTCCATCCCTATATCTAACTGAAACATGCACTGAACTTAACTATAAAATAGCCAACTAAAAAAACTAAACAAAACATTAGGATGTGCAAATAAACAGTTACTATTATTATTATACTGTAACACTAATTGCCCTTAGTGTAAAAAAGAGCATTTTTCATTATGCTTTGTCTTGTGTGGAGGTTAAATGGTAATTTTTTTTCTCCTTATCATTATTGTTTCAGGCTTTTTGAAGGTCTTCTAAAGTTTTTCTTTGGAATTTGGCAGCATTTTTTAGCCTGTGTGTGGTCATAACAGGACAATGTGCAATATGTCTTTTTAAGAAGAGGACAAGTGGAGGCCAGAAGAAGAGTCTAAAAACATCTGCATCAAATGAGCAGATTCTGGAAAACATGTATTTAAGAAAAAGGAGAAATTTCAAGTAAAATCTAAACCAGGACTTGAGACCTGCCTCATCCATCAGCTGATCATTTACTCTGCGATGAGTTTCAGTCTAATAACTCTCAGGTTATCAACTTCTTAGTGATAAAATTATGTCAAACGGCTATATTTAGTGTTTTTCCACAGATTCAGCTAAAGAAATGTAAACTAATTATTTTCTAATTTGTTCTTAGAAGTTGTCTGTTTTGTGTGTCGACTCAACTCTGGTTCATCTCTTGAGTTTCTGAGTCTATTTATGCCTATATTATTCAAAAGTCACAGGTCAAACAAGTAATACAAGCACTAAAATGGAGAAAAAATTCCAAAAGAGTTCAAAGAAAAACATTAAACAACATGGATAAAGTCTGGAGGACTAACGATCAAAATCACTACAACATCACAGGAAAGTTTGACTCCTTAAAAAAGTACAAGGGAATCAGTAATAGCTTAAAACTTTAGCTAAAGAAATAATGTCTGAGGATCATTGAAGACTCAAACATTTTTTAATCTTATTTTGTCAAGTAGTTCATTTTTGGTGAGCATGTGTGAACTTTGGTTGGAGCCATAACTTTTTGGGCTACTGTTGCCTTTTTATCATCACAAAACAGTCTGCCCAGTCTCCTCTGACCTCTGGGATCATCAAGACATTTTCATCCACACATCTCTCTCACTGATTATTTTCTCATTTTCCAACCATTTTCTGTAAACCCTAGAGATGGTTGTGGGTAATAATTGTAGTAGATCAACAGTCTTAAATACTCAGACTGGCATCAACAATCATGCCACGTTTAAAGTAATTTAAATACTTTTTTTCTCATTCTGATGTTCAGTTTCAACTTCAGTTCATCATCTTCACCACATCTAGAAGCCTTATGCACTGAGTCGCTGCCTTGTGACTGGCTACTTATATTAAACAACTGAACAGGTCTACATTATAAAGTTTATGGTGAGTGTAAATTAATAGAAGTTTGACAGTTTAACCTAAATTGATATCAAAATCAGTGTAGAATCAGAATAAGTTAAATATGATGTTTAAAGGCTGTTTTGGTCAACTATATTAGGTAGTTTTTTTTTTTTTTTTTACAAACACATTCAAATCCTATAAAATGGACCTGAATAATACAAGAAGCAATGTTCTGAAAACTTTTAAAGTTAACTATTTCATGGTACAAAAAATAAGTTTGTCTTTACAAAATTCAGAGCAATAAGAACAAACATTTGTCCATATTTTTAACTTTTTAAGTTGATATTCTGTGGATGAGGGTGTTTCCGCCTTAAGCACCGCCCCCTTCTGTCTCCTTAACGTACACGTACGTCATCTCGTTTTGCGTGTCAACATGGCGGCATCCATGGCATCCCAGGCTGCAGCAAGAAGACTGAGGACAGCTACAACAAAACACATTCTCCTCGACAAACTAAAGGTAGGAGCGCGGCTCATGTTATTTACGGTCTTTGTCTCCTTGCGATGGGTTTGTAGGAGCGCTGCTGTCACCGTGGTGGTTGTATTTGTGGAGCTAGCATGTTAGCATGTGAGAGAGGAGAGCTGTTACAGTTCACAGATCAACAGAGTGACTGGACAGGAGCGCTGTTTTATTCCCTGTAAATATACATGTCATGTAATGTGTTGTGGCTCCAAATGAGAGCTGTTCGGTTGGAGTTTCTATGAAGAAAAGTTCACTGAAGTTTTGATTTGCTCTAGTCTGACTCGTGTTGGAAAAGGTTAAGTGGAGCTTGTTTTTCCTGACTTTTAACTTGTTACTTTTAGGATAATTTTTGTACATAAAGACAGACTGTCTTATGAAAAACGTTCCCCTGCCCCTGGGACACAATGTTAAAAGTTTTGGACTACAGCCTCATTTAGATAAGCATGCAGTATAAAGGTCAACTTTTGCACTTTGATCTAATACTTATGAGTTGTGAGTAACAGCTACTATGTAAAAGTAGGGCTGCATTTTAAAATAAAATAAAATAAGTACAATTTTAAGATTTTACACATTCAAATAAAGCTTCAGAAAAATACAAGCTTGAATCTGACACTAGTGGACCGGTGGTCATATTGGGCTCTGAGACTACAGATTTGTTTTGTGGTCTCACTTCAGACCTACATGTGTATATTTGATCAAAACCTTTATGATTGTCTCATAATGACATTTCACATTGGTACTTTTAATAGGTGCTATGGTTTCCAGACATATGGGACACTGGTTTAGTGCTCCCAGTGGGAAGTCTGAATAGAAATAATTCTGGATGAAATGATCTATCGTTGCTGTTCACTTTTCTTTTTTAGGAGAACGCTATTTGTTTTTTAAATTCTTTTCCCTTTCACAGTCTGAGTTGTCATTTTCTCACTTCCCTTCATCTCTGGCATCAGTATTTGTCTCATTCTTTGTTTTTCTCAACTTTCACTGGCTCATTCATAGGGATGGGCACCTTTCACGTTTGAATCAATATGGTACCAGTTCCCAGTACCTACAAATCGATTCCGGTACTTAACGTTACCAATTTTCGATACTTTTGAGTGTTTAATAATTAATTACATCTCTGCCTTAAAAAGTACAGTATTTGGTACCCATCCCTACTCATTCGTCTGTATCTCGCAATTTGTTTAATATGTATCACTGTCTTTTATTTTAATGTCATTGTATGAGTACAACTTGCCTCTAACTCTTTCAATCATCTGAAGTTAAGAATCTGTGTTTACTGCCTGACATGCACAGATCTGATGGGCTCAGTGTAGGGGTGTACATAGTTAACTGGTTTACCGATTAACTGCCATTAATAACATCCATCCATCCATCCATTTTCTGTAGCCGCTTAGTCCTCCACAGAGGGTCGCGGGGCAGCTGGTGCCTATCTCCAGCGGTCAAGGGGCGAGAGGCGGGGGACACCCTGGACAGGTCGCCAGTCCATCGCAGGGCCACACAGAGACGAACGAGACAAACAACCACACACCCACTCACACCTAAGGACAATTTACCAGCCCAATTAGCCTGACAGTCATGTCTTTGGACTGTGGGAGGAAACCGGAGTACCCGGAGGAAACCCACGCATGCACGGGGAGAACATGCAAACTCCACGCAGAGAGGCCGCAGAGCCGGGACGCGAACCCACGACCTCCTTGCTGCGAGGCAACAGTGCTAACCAACTGCGCCACCATGCAGCCCCATTAATAACATAACCCAGTATAATATTTTTTCTCGGTTAACTCCAGGTCATGTCTTGCGCTTGTGTGTAATACATTTTTCAGCTAGCAGAAAACAAAAAACGTTTGGACGTAGAAAGAGGAAAAACCAGGGTGAACATTAGCATAGCATTTCAACGGCTGGTGTTTAGCACTCTATTGTTACTGTGGCAATGTGCGGTTTCATGTCCGGGGAAGGCACAGCATAAGGATTATACCTGACAGGAGGGGTGAGAGCCCAGAGACGTGTTTGTGTAAAATAGTTAGCTAAATCTAGCTTGTTTGAAAATTACACAGTGCAGCTTTAAATATGATGCAGCGTCTCAATCTGATATTTATGTTATTTTTCTTACTTTTTCATACATATATTCTTGCACAGATGTATTGACATGCAAATGACAGACCATTCATACATTCAAGCTATTAAAATCCATGCATGTGAGTTTTTGCAGAACAGGGGCCTTTAAAATGTGGCTCGCTCGTCTTTTGTTATCCTCTTACCAAAAGACCACAGCAGAAATCTGTTGATAAGATCACAATCTTTCAAAATGTCTTTATACAAAATACTATTTAAAAATTACAATAGAATTCTTTAAACTAAATTAATACAATCCTATTAAACAAATGAAGCTAAAAAATGATAGTAGTGTGTTCATATTCATGAAAATGATCTTTAAAAAATCAGCTGTTTGCAGAGTTTTTCTGGTGAATGACACAGACTCTGTTTACAGACAGGCAGTCATGTTTTTACTTTTAGCTGCTGAAACTCAGCAGCTGAGTTCTTGCCAGAACATTGATGTAGTTTATGAAGTAGCACCTATGAAATCCCATCTGGAGCTAAATATTAACTGAACCAAATAATTAGTCAGGACACATCACTTTGTTTAACTAGTTAATGATCACATTCATCCTTTCTTTTTGCCATTTATTTAATATATATGATGGATGCATCCATAAAGTGATTCATTATATTATTTTTTAGACTTATAAAATTACCACAATGTCATTCACAGATGTGAGGCAGAACAACTTGTCTGAGAATTATTAGTGCCCTATTTATTTTTGGGGGCTTTTAAAAGGTACCACGATGATCTAGGATTTTAGGGTTTTAAATAACTATTTTGCAGCGCTTTACTTCAAAAAATGTTTTAAAAACACAAACTAAACTTTCTGAAATTTAGGCCACTCAACAAACATTGTATTTTATTCAAAATTTGAATTTTTAAAAGTGACTTAAAGTACAATTCAGAAAAAAAGATTGTAATTGAACTTTCTTAACCAGACTAGGTCTCTTGATTTATAAAAGGAAATCAAAAACATGATGAATCACAATGTTGAAAATAATATTAAAGATTTTTAACGGTCTGGGGCTCCCCAGTTGGGATGCTTCCCCCGTGACCCAGACCCGGATAAAGCGGAAGAAGACGAGACGAGATTTATAACTAAAAAGTTTTTCAATGCAAAACCAAATTGTACTTAGGTAATAAACTGTAAGGTAAGTGTATCATCTTACTGCATAGCATGGACCTTATGCATACATGCTGGACACTGAAATAGCAACAACAGTTTAGACATGTTATAGTAAGAAAACCAGTATTTTCTTGTAACATGGTCTTCAAAAGTAACTCGTACTTACTTTTAATCTCACTTTTACTGGCTTTTATGCCTACTTGTCTTCTTTTTCCAGCTGTCTCCCTCTCCTTTTCTCTTTTTCATTTCTCTGTCTCGGGGTCTCTCTTGAGCAAAGTGATAAGAGTAATAATCAAGGATTCTCTCTGGTCCACAGCACAGTATCGGAGCAGGAAATGATTGGCAGCCAGGTATCGCCACAATAGAATCAAATCAGCTCTGACAGCGTGTCAGCTCAGCTGAGAAATTCAATTTGAGATGATTTGTAAACGGCAATACAGAGGACATCACAATATTCACATAGTTAGGCTCCAAAATGCTCTTCAAGGAGTCGTAGGATGATGTTTCTTTCTCACTCACTCATAAATCAAATCTCTTGAGCACAGTGAGATAATCCTCAGGCTGTTTTTCCACTCTCTGTATGGTGGTGAATTTGTAAACATTGACTAAGTTTTCGTGTCTCTTAAGATGCTCATATTTTGTAATAATCCTGCAGTGTGGAAGTCCATTGTCTGACGAAGGCACGCGGGGAAGAAAAGGTGGCTCCGGAGACTCAGTCCTGAATATTTTATCGAGGGGGTGGAGAGCCCTCTGCTTGCAACAACTTCTTTTGCTGGAACTTCAAACGACGGAAGGTTTTCCCATCTGTTTTAGCTAGAACACATTTACATTTCCTCCCCGCAAGGGACACTGGAGGACGGAGCTGGCTCTTACTGGATTTGAATATCACTCTCCAAGGTTAATAGCCATTTCTGTAGCTGATGTGGCTCTTTGGCTTTTTCAATAATTTAGAATGGCTGCAGTCATTAGGAAATGTTCCCAGCCTCTAAAATGAGGAATGCAGTAAGTGAATGTGGCTGAACTACCGGCAGCTTTACTTCTGTTGTACTGGTGTGGAAATAAGGGAGAACTACACATGATACAAACTTATAGCAAAAAAAAAAAAAAATCTATGACCTTGTCCTGTGTTAAAACAGGCCCTTAAAGGGACATTTCACTTATTTAAGTAGAATTCTGTCAGTTTTTTAAATCTACACTAAAGACCATAGACACCGGTGACGTCACTCAAAGTGAGCAAAACTTAACAATTTTCTAAAGTCCTAGCCAAAATGGGTGTAATCACCACCAACGACATTCAGAATATTAATTATCCTCCCATTTAAGAAGTTTCCCTTTGTAATATTTTACGAAAAATTCCTTCTCTTAATATTTCCATATAGCCAACATTCTTAGCTGTTGATTGAGACCTCATTTGAAACTGTGGGTTCCATGTGTGTTTACAAGCCCCAAGACACCTCCAGCAGTTGCATTACATTTACATAGACATCACATTTATGCCTTTAGTTTGTGTGTCCTCTGTGCATGATGAGGACATATTAAAGTTCCAGTATATATTTCAGACCCTAATCCAGGAGCAAACAGCTACTTGCATCGTGAGAATATTCTGGTGTATTGTTCTTTCCAGGAGCCTCAGCATCTCTTTATTATATTCTCTGCTCATAAGCTCTTTGTTTTCAAAGGTGCCCAGGCTGCACTTGCACAAGCTTGCATGTACGTCTCTAATAAACTGAGCAAAGTTCTTGCAATTCCTCCACTGAATAACTCACCTCTTTAGTTAAAAACTCCACCAAACAAAGGGTGTAGAACAAAGTCTTCTGTAGGTGGCAGAACTGGGGACTATATCTACATTTTAATTTATATTACACTTTTCAAATCTGACAATACAGTTTCTATGGATCTACATTGAATCTGTATTAGATAAACTTTTTTCCTTGTAAAGCTGCTTTTTGCTCATTTCAACTATAGATGATTGTTAGTAACACACTCTTTATAGAAAACCTAAACTTTTCTTCATCGTTGTCAAGCTTGAGACCTTTTCTGTTTTCTTTTTAATTGGTTTAATGTAGCAGCAAGCGGGATAAATCACTGCTTTGTTCAGATGAGGATTATCTAAGCATTTGGTTTTTCTTAATTATTGTGTACCTTTTGAATTTAACTATTTATAAAATGCAGTTAAGTCATAGCAGTGATAGAAACATAGAATGACTCTAGACATATCAAAGTTTGACAAGAGTATTAGTAGTAGCAATAGCAAACAAAAAATATAACAAAAACACAAATAGTAAAAACAACAAATAGAAGTTGACAATAAGAGTATAAAATTATTTTTCTTTTCCATTTCCTTCCACTTTTTCTATGTTTTACTCCCTCGACCCCTTAACATTTCTTTCTTTACTTGCCCTTTTTTGAATGTACGGTATTAATAATAGGAATAATAACAAAGGAAAGAAAATAACAAGTAAAAAACAAAACCAGAAATGCATATCACCTCACCAAACCATAATATACATATGTACACATGAGTAAATAAACAATATCGCACAATAGTTATAAATAAAAACTGTTAGAAATTGATTTGAATTAAAGGAATATATTTGATGTGAGCACATAGAAGAGTTGCAGATGTTTACCACAGACACTGGTTAACGGCATATTTATTGCAAATACTTCCACAAATTGTAAATATTATCAAAATAGATGTATTCACAGAACTACTGAGTTATAATTTACAGAGCACTTTCCGTGTCACGTCACCCTGCGGGGCTGCATATTTTATTTCTAAAGGGGTGGTTTTGTTAGAATCCATTTTTTTCAGGTCTTCATAGTTTCTAATAGGTCCCCCTGAGCCTGTCATGTAGGCCAAACATGAAAACTCTCCGTTCCCTGGTTATTTAGAAAAAAACAGAATTTCTAGAAATCGAAACTTAAAAATGCGAACATGCATTTGTGCCCGGTTTGACGTCATAACATGTATTCGCTGAGATGGTAACGCCTTTCGGTCCGCCGAAATATCTATGCGCCCAACTGCTAGCTTTTTTTTTTTTCTTTTCATAAGTCAACATTGCGGAACGCAGACGGTCTTGTGTTATTTGCGGAGATCAAACCTCACAAAACAGAACTGTTACTTAATGTTTATATAAATAAAAACAAAGCCCATAGCTATACCTGGCATGTGGCGTAGCAACATTGTAACACTGTCTACAAATCTGAAGGTTCTGAGTTCAAACCCCACAGCTGTCTTTATTTATTTATTTCTGCATGGAAGTTAATAAATTCTGTAGGTGCAGCTATTGGCTAACTTTGTAATATATTTTGACTAATCTTGGCGAAATTAGAACTTTTTCTGAGTTATTTTGGTTAAGACGCACAAAGTACTCAGAGCAGTGTGTGTGTGTGTGTGTGTGTGTGTGTGTGCGCGTGAGGTGAGCACAGCGGCCGGCATCTGAGTAAGGCGACCGTCGAGTTTCAGTTTCGCTTCATCTTGGTGGAAAAACACAGCTGACTTTTGGCCGAAGGAGTTACACAGGACGTGGAAAGAGTCAGTCCGCGTGTCGAGCCTCGGTATTCAGAAGGCGGACTCGGAGTTCGGTGTGGACAGCAGCCCGCATACGGGGAGCGAATGGCTGTTTGCTCGAGGCTGGCTGAGCTTTTTTCAAAAGAAAATCTAAATTCAATTGTGAGTATTACCCTTCTAATTTGTCCTTCAACCGTAACTTTATCCACATAAAGCCTAGCTGTCATGTTTACCATCACATTTAGTATCAAATACCTACAGCCAATCCGAAGCCAGTGCTGTGCATATCATGAATACTAATGAGAATCCTGCTGTTTCAAATTCAGGTGTCAGATGGGAAACTTCTAAAGCTTATATTATAAGCATCAAAGCTTCTTTCTTTATAAAAATTACACAGATAGCATTGAATTACACTATAGAACAATGCAAAACTATAAAATAACCCAGAAAACCACCCCTTAAGGTAAACATAAACAGGTCAGAAACGTCTTGGAGATGGTCTTGTAGTTGTAACTTTTAACATGATATCTATGATCTTCTTTTTGAGCCCCTCAGACAGCTTTTGCCTTTGCTTTCTTTGGTCTATGTTCAGCATGGGGCAGACTATGATTCCAGACTATCCAGCAGCATGTTTGTCCCCTGTCTATTTGCTCAATTGCTAATGAAAAAAGCTTGTAGGCACTTGTGCTACTAATTAAGGTTAAACACAGGTTATGTTCAAACTGCAGATGTTTAACGCTCAATTCCCATTTTCTTTGCGGATCACATTTTTTTCATGTGGTCGCTAACAGTATAGTTTAAATGCAACTTCTATCAGACTCCAGTGTGAACTGTATATTGTTCTGAAGGGACCCACATGCGCATGTTATCTTACCCAGAATGCTGTGCTGAATGGATACAGTGGTAAACTGTTGCTGCTTCAGGAGCGAGCCATTGGAGCGCGGCGCTTCAAAGTGAAAGCGTTACTTAGAGACTGCAGCTCCTCAGTATATGTTGACGGGCTGCACGTAGGATACTGCGCCGACTCGCAATGGTAGCATGGAAATAGTGAAAGAATTACAGCTCAGGAGGCACAAAACGTGGCTAGCAGGCCAGAAAAATGCAGCTGTGGCCTGCAAACTGCATATTGAGTACGCCTGTTTAGGATAGTTTCATTTCACATTTTCAGGAAGCTTGGTTTTAATGAGCTTTAAGGGGGGTAAATACTTTGTCCCTGTCTGTATTATGCTTTATTATTATTTTTTAATTATGTACTATCAACCAGCTACTTTTTGGTTTACTAAGTTTCCTTTTGAAACATAGAAAAGTGCCATTATTGTAGTTAATTGAATTATTTTTTCTTTGAACTGACGGTATAAAAACACTGATACACAGCAAAAGGTGCAACCATTACATTACATAAAGCATTTCTAACCAGTGGCAAATTTATAATCCTTGTCCCTGATTGGGCTTTTAAGAAAGCTAAAACTTCTAAAATTCTAGAAGTTGTGCATTCTAAAACTGAAAAAAGATGCATTGAAATAAATAAAGTAAAATGAATAAGACCAAGAGAACAAGAACATGGATGAGAAGGAAAGTTGTCGTTATGCCTCCACCTGTGGCTAAGTTTACCTTTATGGGACTGAACTTTGACTCAGTTTTGCATCCTGGATTACCTTCTACTTATGACTGCACTATCTTCTCTGTACACGTAACACCTTTAAAAATGACTGTTTATACCCGTCTCTCATTAACTATGCTAATTACTCAAATCCTCATCTGTAGAGACACAACATTGAGGTTTTCCTTTCTTAAGCCTGTCTGCAAGAGATTAGCCCTGCCCTGCCTAAAGACCTGCCAGTGATGCAAATCTCACTTATCTAAATCCTGGAGCCATGCTCTGCTGCTTTTGCCTCTGCTCTTATTCCATCCCCAGCCCTGTAACAGACATATGTCATACCTCTCTGCACTCAGATGCTCTGGGCATGACCTTTAGCTTAAAAGGCAAAGACAGGGAAAAGTACAAGTGCACATTATCAGTAATGAGAGCATATTTTGTGTCATGCACAAGGCTGTAAGAAAATCATGGTACTGTATGAGTTTGTGTATGTAAAAAGGTGGAAAAAATGCATTGCAAGATTAAAATTGTCATGTTCAAGAAACCAGTTTGGAATAAACTAGAAGCAGTCAGGCAGGATGGATCCATGCTTTTATGTTGGTGACACCAAATTCTGTTTATGCCATCTGAATGTTGCAGCCAAAACTGAAATTCATCAGACCAGAAAACAATTTTCCAGTCTCTTATTGTCCAGTTCTGGTGATCCTGTGTGAATTGTAGCCTCATTTTTTAAAATCTTAGCTGACAGGAGTGACACCTGCTGTGGTCTTTTGTTGTTGTAGTCCCTCTGCTTCAAGGTTCACCATGTTGTGTGTTCAGAGATGGTGTTCTGCAGAGATTGGTTGGAAGTAGTTACTTGAACTCCCGTTGGTTTTCTTTATTTCAAGCAGTATGCCCATTCTTCTTTGACCTCTGACATCAACAAGTCATTTTTGTCCACACAACTGCCACGGATTGGATATTCTCTCTTATTTTTTTAGACCATTCTCTCTAAACCCTAGAGATGAAGGGTGAAAATCTCAGTTGATCAACAGTCTCGGAAATACTCAGACCAGCCTGTTCAACAAACATACCACATTCAAAGTCACCTAAATCCAGATTCTTCTCTGATGTTCGTTTTGAACTTTATCAGTTGATCTTCACCATGTTGAGATGCCTAAAATAAATAAGTTGCTGCTATGTGATTGACTAATTGACTTTTTGTGTAAATAAGTTAAACAGGTGTACCTAATAGATTGACCTTTGAGTACATGTACGTTACAGGCTTTCTGAATAAAATTTTTAAACTTAAAATACATTTTAGTTGCCAACACAAACTTTTAACGATATTAGCCTGAGCTATGTCATGTACCTATCAGTTAAAGAGCATCTAATTTAGTCTGACTCATAGTTGGAAGTATAATCAACACCATCAACACTCAGCTACTTCAGTGGTTACATAAAAGTGATGCCTCATGAGTTGTTCCCTTGCAACATGTCTGGTTTGAAATGGGAACATCTCAGTGAATCGTACCAACATGCTGATCTGGAAACACTGCCTCTTTGTGCCTTCTCTTTATTTCCTTGATTTTATGTCACCTCTGTCACAACATACATACTAACACTCTGTGCTTGTCTAATTTATGAAATGTCACAAAGTAGTAAAGTGCCACCTCATTAAGAGAGACATTCAACTGCAATCAGCACAGCAATGATTCAGATAGTCACTCTGAGGACTGTGTGTGTATGTGTGTGTGTGTGATTCAGCCTGTGCTCATAATAGTGGACACTGTAGAGTTTAAGTTCTTCCTGGATGGTTTGTTAAATGAACGGGGAAAAGAGATGAGTTCATAACCTGAAAGGGAACAAATCAATTACATAGAAATGGTGAACTGGCAATCTGTTCATTTCTCAGACATTTGATATCGCCCCCTTAAGAAGCATTCTGGTTAATTAACTCTGCAGTCATTTGTCGTCACTAATTAGGGAGTGTCATTTCAAAGGGTTATGGTCTGTTCATGACAAGTAATTAGGATTTTAACCTCACCAGACATCATAGATTCTTGCCTTACAATAAGTGATTTTTAGTGCCGGACCGCTGATTTGGATCATCACTTATGATCAAACTGCATCGTTTTTGTTAAGGTGAGAGTTGGGCCTTTTGTTTGGGCAGGGCTTTATCAGGTAATACTGCAGAGGCAACCAAATACATGTGGTGAAATGAAAACATTAAAGAGTTTTGGTTGTCAGCTCTTTTGTTTTTTATAAATCATTATTGGTACAAAAATATTGCTTTAAAGATGGCTCATTGCCTGCTGAGTACAACAGTATTATTTGTTTAATTTACAAGATAAATGCACCTTTTCCAAATACATAAGTGTCTAAATCGAATGAACAATTCATATTAAATGTGAAATCTGTTCAGTAATGTAAAACATAGCTATCTTTTGAGAAAAGTAAGGTATCAAATTGCAAGTGTCTTACTTTCAGTAATCTATTTTATACTCAAGAATTTTCAGTTGGAAATGTTTGAAAATTTTAGCACAGGCTTTCTTAGAAAAGTTCAAAGTATCAAAATTTAAACCTTTTACTGCCATTGCAACAATTTATGAGAGCAGAAGACATCTCAAATCTTCAAATAATGATTTTATTTCTAAAGATTAAACATTATTAAATAACCAAAAATTCCTACAGGAGATTTACAGTCATAGATTGCAAAGCAAGTTGTTGGAAATGTTAAAAGTTTTATTATTCAAAAAAATGTATCCATTATTATATAGTAGCAGTTAAAATTTTATCAGTAGATTAGTTAACATTGACGTTGTGTATTGTATATTGACGTTAGCTGTTGTACTGAGGTAATCTAATGCAGCCAGGTCTGCCTTTTTTACCTGTGGTGTCAGCCCCTTGGATTTTTGAGTGATAGATTGACACGCAGTGTAGCACTGACTGGCTGCTCTTTATGGACCTGATCAGAGGTGATTGTCTGCTTTGTGACCTTCCCACAAAAATTACAACTCTAATAAATTTTCAAGGCAGGCAGACTTACCCTGTCAGGCAGCCACTTTTTGACATTGTTCCACTCTCTCATAGTGATAAAGACAACAGCTTTAAATTAGCCCCAGGATATTGACTCTTTGAGTTTAAGAGAAGGGCAAGCAATAAAGTAGTGGCGTGTCGTGAAATGACTTTGCAAAGTGCCAAGATCGGACATCGCCTCGCTGTGATGACACCTCTCAAAGCCAAGTGTGGTTTGACATTGTGCATCCTACTCTCTACCAAATGGGAGACTGCACAATTTCAAACCTCTTAGGAGGAAGAGAAGTCCTGATGTTGCACGATGCTGTGCTGAATACCATATGGTCCAGCCAGAGGAGTATTTCGAGGGTAGCGATGTATATCATGAGTTTGAGTTTGTCCTTCAGTGCCACTTGTACATCAGTGCAATTGTGACAAGGACTTGGCAATCTGATGCATCTGCTGCTCTGAGTAAAACGCAGCTGTACACACTCTGATGTGAAGTAACAGTTTTATTAATATAATGTGAAAGTTGACCAGTTGTTTGTGGAATTTGTTTTGCACGGCTACACCAAGCTTCTCTAAAGCACAATGAAAGCTTTTTAGCATCTGATAGGTGTCTGTAAATGTATACCACACTCAGATTAAGTATCTTTCTATCAGTTATTTGGTTTGATTATTTAGTTTGACTGTGAAAGTCTTTCTGTGTTATAGTATACTAGACATGATGTAGCTGAGTGGGTGGTAATGAGTTTCATGTAACGTTTGCACTATGGCTTCCTCCCACGAACCAAACACACATGTTAGGTTAACTGATGATTCTATATTGTCTCTAAGTGTGAGTGTGTGTGAATGGTTGCAAGTCTTGTTGTCTCCCGTGTGGCCCTGTGATGGACTGGCGACCTGTCCAGGGTGTACCCCGTACCCGCCTCGCGTCCAGTGCTGGAGACAGGCACCAGCTCCCCATCACTTTAATCTGTTACTGAGAAAAAGATCATCTTATTAAATTAGTTATTGTTAAAATATTAATGATTACAATTTGCATTATAGCAAAGTATTTACAGTGAAAAAGCAAAGCTAAATATTGATTGTTTCGTTCCTTTGCTCTTTTTTTCCTTGCACACGTCATTAACCTTTGTTCTCCTCCCGAGCTCACACTTTCAGGTGACAAGGTTGCATCTTAGTCTTGCGACAACACACTGGTCTAATAATAAATTTAGAAGGAGGCAGAAGACCGCTTCCTCCTTAAACAGGAGCACTTTTATTTTAACTGTATAAAATAAAACCGATTAAAAAAATAAATACCGGTAAAACCGATTAACAACAGTGCATACAAGGTCGGTGACCTTGGGTGTCAGAAAGGCGCCTAAAATAAAATGTATTATTATTATTATTTAACTCCTTTCTCTCACCAATCTGCCACTTTCCAAGAACACAGCATGCCACACTCCCTTATAGGAACAGGCTTTTCATGTAACAACAGAACAACTTTACAGCACACATGCATATTAGCATATATCTGCTTTAGAATGTTTTAATATTTGAGTGCTGTTGAAAGTTAAATGTCAATTTTTTAAATTCAAATTTGAGCATATAAAACTTCACATTAAAAAGAGGAGCTGAAGACTGACATTAGGTTACTATTATTACATCTGGAAATGCCCAACAGCCACACTCACAATGGTGAACAGAGTCTAAAGTATTTCAATGAAGTTGGTTACATTACTTTGATAAAGTAATTGATGTGATTACACTACGGTTAAGTTGGAATGGAGTAACCTGTAATTTTAAGCCTTTAACTTCCTAAAACTTTCCCAATGATAGAGGTTTGATATTTTGAGTCAATAATCAAATGCATTTCCAGCAAAATGAAAACTGTATTTATCTCATATTTATTCTCCCCAGTTTGACTGAGATAACCTCACACATCAACACGTTTAACTGTGGTCGACTTGTATTAAAAGTCTGATAGTTGGGCTGTGTGTTCTGTCAAAATTCAATCCTTTGATCAGAAACATGAATGAAAAGAGTCATCAATATTTAAGCATCAGAAGGATGCTTGTTTTTAAGCTTTAAAGGCCTCTTTCTTATATTTAAAAAAGGAAAGAAAAAAGATAAAACTAATATGAATAAATCTGCGATGTATGGAGTTGTATGATCACTTGCAGAACCTCAATGCCGACTCTTGCCGTAAGCTTGCTAATGGGGAATTCTTTTATGGAATAGCGGCTTCCTTTGTATGTAGGGAGGTTAAGTTTCTGCTTTTCACTTAATTGGAAAGGTAATCACATCCACATTAATAGAGATTATAGATAATTAAGGGAATGAAATATACTGTGTTTAAACTTTTATAAGTCTTAGTATGGTGCTTCAACATAATAGGTCAGAAACGACTTAGATATGCTAACAAAGCATGTCAATAAGAAACTTTTTGTTACCTTGTGTACTAAAACATTGGTTCACTTTTCTTCTTACCTTAATAAAGTGACAGAGCATGTTATTTGTCATTGTCACCTCTCCACGTCTCTGTTGCCAGCGTGTCCCACTTCTCTTCACTCGGATGCATTCATCAGAGCCATTTTAAGTGCTTTTGTGTGTAGAAGAGTTTGCTGTGAATACTTCATCCCATCTCGGGCCTTTGGCACACAGCTCAGTTTGTGCCTGTGTGTACAGCAGATTATGTGTGTGTGTGTGTTTTTCTGTCTTCATGTGTGTGCATGAGAGTAAGTGGAGCAGTAGCTAGGTGCACTGTGTAGGATCGTCTCTGGAGTGCCGGTGATGATAATTACTGTAGAGAGAGAGTCTCAAGGGACTGCAGGCCAGCTGCCTGCCTTTCTGCCAGTCTGTCATCCACCTTTTACTTTTTGCTTCCAGGGCAGACATGTAGTACTCAGATTATTTCTCTTCACTCAAAACCTCAAAGGTTTTGACATTCCTATCTGATGGCATTGAACAGAGCTAAAAGTAACTGAAAGAATACCTACGGTGGTTTATTTCATATTGTAGGATAATATGTGCAGTGATTCTAAACAGTACTGAACAAAAGTTTTAAACCAACTTTAATTCATTTTGACTTTGTTTCCAATCTGCCAGACTTTCTTCTAATCACCTAAAGTGGTCACGATCAATAGTTCTTCAGTCTTTCGAAAGGTTATTTATAGATTTAGTTGGACATTTTCACCCATTTTCTGTTCAGGCCTTGTACCTGATTATGGCAGCTTATTGTTAAGTGTGTGTTAATAAATAATGAGTAATGTGGACAAGTGGAGACAAAAGAAGTTTCAGGATAAAAACAATTAAAAATAGTTTCCTATCTACAGTAGATGAACAAAATATGAAAGTCATGTCTTCAAGAAATAGAGGGAAAAAAATCCATCAACAACCTGAAACAGGGCATCATCCTTCAGATAATCATTTACTGTATGTCAGGTTTTCAGCTAAAAGCTTCTTGAGATTCACTGTGTTGATGCAAAAATGCAATATTATGTCTGACAAACTACTATATTTAGAGATTTTCATAGATCTAACTAAACAAATAGGAACAGGCTTCTGATAAAATATCAAGATTTAATTTAAAAGTTGTTTATGTGTCAAAGTGGCATTTGTTGTTCAAAACTTGAATTTAAGAATCGTTTTAGTCTGAATGAGTCATAAATGGATGTTAAGTGTTTCTTTTAAAACAAAAAGCATTTTTCTCTGAAAATGATCTGTACCTGACTGAAAATAATCTCAAAAAGTAGACGATGTCCTAAGAAAACAAGTAAACCTTCCAAAAAAATGATGAAGCGCTGTTGATCAAAACCACTTTAAGCATTTTTCCCATGTGTGTTTACTATAATGAAGGATGGTCATAAGAAATGAAGATAACTTTACTTAGGCTCATAATAATTATTTCTCAATAATCAAAATGTCATTTTCAAGCTCAGACAGAAATCAACCTTAAAAACATGTCTAGCCTAAATTAATGACTTACTTTTAGACACACTTTGGCAACACACACTTGTAAATATTGCTTACATGAAGTCATTGTAGACGTATGTTCAGTAGTATGTGTAGTAAATATGACAGAAAAGTTTAACCATCACCTCTATTTGCAACATTCTAATGAGTTTTTCTTCATTATAGTCATTGAGGGTTTTTTTCTGTTGATCATGAATATAGGTGTGTTTTAAGTACATAAAGTTTAATAACAACATATTACAATTATGAATATATATATATACTTATTAAGAGCATTACTAATAATATATGAAAGTAAATTAAATATGTAATAATCTATAAAGTATATAAAGAAACATATGAAAGTAAAATGTTCTATTTAAGTCCTTTGCTGCCTGAAAGTGAAAACCTATTTTTATTAGCGTTCCTAAGACCTGCTCTTTGATACAAACTGTCTCTCTTTGGCTCTGGTACATACAGTGCCCTAGGTTCCTTTCCATTCTCTGGTGTCTTGCCCCAGGTAATTGTCGCTGCCTGGGGGGTCACCTCAAGCCCACCTGACTTCTCCAATAAGCAGCTGTTATTTTGGGAAATCTGCCTCACTTTTTCCTCCTCACTTGCCACTTTCTTTTGGATGACAGAGGAGCTATAGAAGTTTGTGTTGGCTTGAGTTTCAGGCATGCACTGTTGTCCTAAATATAGCAGAAATTACTGCAGGAGACTTTTATCTTTACAAGTATAGTTTGAGCTTTCAGGCACTTTAGCTGAAAAGCATCTATCATGCAGTCATCTTACTATTGTTTGATATTCTAATACTTGTCAGCATGTGTACTGAAACACTTTATTTAAACTAGGAATGACTGTGTTCTCAACTTTATTCTGGTGTTTTGGTTATGGATTATTTTAAATGTGATCTCTGCAGTTTGTGTTTTATGATTTCATGCTTTATAGACATTGGAGAATTTAAATTTTAGTCATCACTTGATTGCTTTTATAAAATATACTTTTCAATTATTTTAGACTACTTATTTGACTAAACAACGTCTTGTTAAATTGTATGGCTGTTGATGAACATCATCATATTAACTGTCTTGCAAATGAACTTAGATTTGAGGTTTTACATGTTTTGTTGTTTTGTTTAAGTGCTCCTTTTACCATTTCCTTTATGCTTGGTGTACATTTAGGTCAAAAGATATTTTGGCAGTGGCATAATTTTTGTAAAATAGCTTATGTAAGTGGGAATTGAAATAATAATGATGTGATTAACATGCCTGATAAGTTAATTGTTGTATGTTGCTTTGGATAAAAGCATCCACTAAGTAAATAAACATAAACTAGTTGCCTTGTTAAGGTTATTTGAGTATCTCTGCTCAAGTCCACCTCAAGAGAAAGTGACAGAGAGAGAATTAGCTCTATAATTTATACAAACCAGTGTTTCTGTTTGCTCAGTGACTAATCCAGGCAGATGTTTTTTTTTAACCCAAATTAGGTCTTATTTTCTAAATTTTGCTTCATTTTTTCTTCGGTTTTCTTTCCACTTTTATTTCATATTGCGTGTGTATTTCCGTCTTCATGAAGTTCTCCAGTGAAGTTCCAGTTCTGCCTTTGAACCTCGCCATGCTGCTGCAGAAGAGTTGTGTCATCAATATTCACTGTAATGGAGTTCATTGGGGGATTAAAAAAGCAAAGGTTCACATACACATATAGTGCAGGATGTAATAATTGAAACATATAAATAGTATATTATTAGAGTCAAGACTGCAAAGTTGACCTACAGAATCCCCTTATGTATTTAGTTATGCAAAAGACAAGGACGGTATATATCAGCATGCTCTGTTCTTCTGGAGAACAAGCCGTTTTGGCTTTAATGAAGTCTCCAGACAGGCTCTCATGAGCGTTGAAATGGAGAAAGCATGCTAATCCAATGTGGTTCTGACAGGGTTGTTGTAGGCATAAATTGTGGATTACTGGGTTTTGGGTTGTATGGGGAAAAACATTCAGAAATGATGATACAGAATAACCATATAATCCAACTTGATTACTTTTCCGCTGAGATACTTTAAAATAGTTACTATGATGAAGCTGCATTGAAGCTGTTCTTGATACATGTCCAAGTAGCATTTACTAAACAGAAGGTTAAAGAAAAAAAACACAACACAGAATCCAGTTTTTCAATTTGTTTAGATCATAAATATGTTTTGTTTGTGAGGAAATCTAAAAGATATGAAAATAGACCATTGTTTTGCCCCCCCCCCCTTTCCTTTTTCAGTAGGCTGCTTTGACTTGAAGCTCTTTTGATATCGGTTCCCTGCTTGCAACTAGAGAACGGATCAACTTGATCTGCTTTGCAGTCCTTTGGTTTTGTTTCCTTTGGCAGAGCTGTGTTTGCTCACTATAAGAGCCAGATATACTGACTGTTGGTTCAAACATAGATTTGGCACAAAGCAAGGAGGAAAAAAGGATGAAATAATTTAACAGTGTCATAGATATATCTCTGTGTATCTTCACTAAGACCCCTTCACACTAGATTAAGACCCTGCTAGGCTTTTCCATGACCTACTGGAACATGGATGGATGGTAGCAAATTTAGAAAACCTTCAGTGTGAAGGTAATAATGATGCTGCTACACTCTTATTATATATAAACAGGGTTTTCTGTGGTATTTTCATCAGTTGCAACTCCCCACAACAGCCCTACTATGACCGTACCGTGCCCCAGGCCTCGACCTTCCACAGCAGTCTTGGATCATGTCAGGATGCAGCTAGGTAATCCTGCCACACTAGCTTGACACTGATGGAATGATTAGTTGTAGCCATCCCTGCTTCAAATACTCAACAACAGTGTGTGTGTGTGTGTGTGTGTGTGTGTAGGCCCCAAGTCATTTATACTCTACCACCATGCTCCTCTAAGACCTCAGTATGCTGCTACCACTACAATAAACCAACATGACCTCAGTGTGAAAGTTCTGTGCAAGCTCAAAACAATCAGAGACCAATCATACTTAATGGGTAGCCCACTGTGTTCTTAATACGTGCCTGAAGACATTGCCAAGACCCCCACATGAAGGGGACTTGCATTTCAGTAAAGCTGAGGTACACTGTTAATGTTGATTACTAGGGGTGCAACGGATCATCATCGATCCGTGGTTCGTACGGTTCACCCTCTACGGTTCGGAACGCACGTGGTTCGCGGTTCATGTAGAGCGCGTGCGTTGCTAAATAATCCCCCACGTTCTGTGCTCACGCGCTGTGAATCTGCAGATAATTCCCCTCTTAGAAAGGCGTTCGTTTTGCATCACGTATAGAGGTTAACTCTGTTGGCTTCAGCCGTTTTAGTACACCAGAACGAAGGATCCCTGATCAATATCCAGTCTCGGCTGCGCACGTGCGCGCGCGCTGCCTCTGATTCCTCCGTCTCTCTCTCCATCAGCTGGAAATCCATCTTTCTGATAGACAAACTAGATTCACCTGTTTGTCTAAGATAACGTTATGTTGGGCTTTTATACGAGCTAATAAACGTTAATATAACCGGAGTTCAGTCAGCAGCGCCTCGTGCGTCACGCCCCTCCGCA
>SSNR01000040.1:1702129-1722289 GCA_006937965.1 Callopanchax toddi | reverse complement strand
ATCAGAGCGGACTGAGCTGTACCAGGACTGGGACGATCTGAGCTCAGCTGGCTTTGGACTGCAGTCTCCAGCGGAGGATGAACAGTTATAGGCTGAGGAGCTCCATCAGGCTGGAGCTGAGGTTCAGCCTCATCCAAAATCAAATGGCAGGTTTCTGGATGAGCGGCGCCAGAACGCCTTTGAATGACTGCCTCTAAGAGCAGCCTGCGGCGGTCCGATGAGGATTTGGACCCCTGCTGTGTTCGGGTGTGGATAATTCGGTCAGGTAGACGAGACGCTGCTCCAGGAGGTGACGGCAGCGCAGCGCCAACAGCTGCTAGCGGCTCCACCATCTCGTCAGGCGGAAAGTTCAAAACTTCATTTGATAGAGACGAGAAGGGATTGAAGAGTTCCAAATGAGGTGGCAGTGCTTCCAGGACCCGCGGATGGTTCCGTTTCCGACCTTTGCGAGTCACCTCAGACCAGGACGGAGCAGAAGAACCAGACTGGCCCGGAGTAGACGTGAGAACCCGGTTCTTGGGCCTCGCTCCCGCCCGAGTCCACTCCTCATCCGGCTGGATTGGAACATGCTCAGGGATCGGTAGAGAGTTAGCGCGGAGCTGAGCCACCTCCGTAGGAACAGAGCTGAGGTCTATGGCCGCCTCAACAGGAGCGTTCCCAATGTCCGGATTTCCCGCCATGTCGACAACCAGAGCACTGTTTGGCCCAGCACTGGTTGACATTGATGTCATCAGCGGGAGAGTTGTAGCAGTGTCGGAGACGAGGGCCTGGGACAGCCTGGATGAAGGTGTCAGGACTAGCTGGTTAGCACGTGATTCCTGCAGGTTGGAGATACACCTGGACTGATCGACGGCAACAGACATGAAGCTGTGCAGGATTTCATCCTTTTTCCTCATGTCGTTCTTCAGCTGATTAACACTCACTCCAAGCTGATGAATGCTATTCTGAAGCTGCAGGTAAGCTGAACCACAACTGTCACACTCAGAGCAGATCGTGCGTGCCGCCATCTTTGGCGCACGCACGGCTAGAGGGAGTAGTAGATCAGTAGATCAACGCGTGCCTTAGGGCAGCGTCTGCAGTCCTTTGTGGTGACAAGGGAGCTAAGCTAGAAGGTGATGATTTAGATTCACTACTTGATCTATGTCCCAACCCTCACCTATGATCATGAGCTTTGGGAATTAACTGAAAGAAATTGCACTTACAGGTGACCAAAATGTTTAATCTGCATTGGTGGCCATGCTTAGCCTTAGAGATGGGGTAAGGGGGTTGAAAACTTGGAGTAGAGTTAAGTGTCAAGAGGAGGCAAACAAGGTGGTTTGAGAATGTCCTGCCAGTAGGAGAACTTGGGGCCGACCCAGTACACACTGAAGGGATTATATCCCTATCTTTGAATGTCTTGGGATCCTGCTAGAGGAGGTAGCGTAAGTGGCTGGCTAGAGAACAGTCTGGACTACTTTGCTAAAGTTGCTGTGCCCATAACACGGAACCAGATGAGCACAAGGAAACGAGACAAAACCAGAACATTTATAACTCCATTATTTCTCAACATCAGCTTATCTTAGTTAAAAAATCTGGTAAAAGCAATCATTTAAAAATTATTTTTTAAAAGTTTCTTCAACAAACATTTTCTAGGCTAGTTGAAAAAAACATGATCATTTTTCTTTTTTTCCTATTTCTCTCAACAAATTGACAGGCATTCTTAAGATCCTTAGCATTAGGTCTTAATTACTAGCAGACCAATCAAGTTATCGCTCCTCTGCTGTTTGTGCTGCTAATATGAATTTTTGTTTATTCCCAGCCAGACATACAAAAGCATGCCAACCTAAATGTTTGCAGTAATTTGCGGTCATCTTGGTAAATTAAGCCCTTGGTTCCCGCTGCTTTGTCCTCTCAGTGCACCGAGCTTTAGTTGGCGTCCTTGTGTGAGTGCCTCACACTTTTGTGTCCCGTGACTACTGCTGGCTCACTAATAGAGCATGCAAGCGAGCATCTATGGATGCTCCATTTGCTCAGATTCACACTGTGTCTGCGAATGGCTTTCTCTTGGGCCGTGTTAGGTCATACATGAATGTGATAGAGGGTGAAAGAAAGAGGGAGATAAATAACCTTTTTAGTCAAGATCTGTTGAGCTAATAAGCAGAGTGAGAATGCCAAGCTTTGACTCCCAGGGTGTGAAGGGAAGCCGGGGTGTGGAGCCAGCCCCGGATGAAGCTCTGTTTAATGACTTTACACTGTAGAGGACACATTGTACTGCTCTGTGCATGAGATGTGCATGGTTAGTGTATCTGAGCTGCCTGGGAGCATCTCAGACAGATTTCTGTGTGGTGCTGACTTCCTGCTGTGAGCCCCTGGTTCCTTGTGCACACAGTGGAGTGAGCTAGTCGAGCATGGAAGCAGAGACACAGATGAATGGCATTCACCACTTGCCTGTTTAGGCACACAAACACACATACGCCGGCCAGCATTCTCTTTTCTTCTACACTCACTTAACCATGAAGTGGTTAAGTTGTCAGGTAAATTGCAGCTGTGCTTTATAGGACCACCCCTTACTTTTCTAATGCTCTGTAAATGGACCAGCTTGAAGTGGAGGAAAAATCAGATGTTTTATTACTGCAAAGGACAAATACCTTTTTCTATCAAAACATTCTTTAAGAACGTGCCCGACATGGATCATTGATTCCCTTTTTGCTTGAATGACAAGTCTAAGAGGAGAGTTTACAGTGTGGCAGATGGGTGATGCACAACCAGCTAATGGCTCGTGGAAAAAAAGCCTTTGATTTCTGTGGCGCCACACTGAGTGAATCCTGCAGGGAGTTATCACCAAGTCCAAAGCTTCTGTAAAATGTGCTCTGCTGGGACACTGACTGAGTTGGAAACTTACCATGGCTGTCCATCAAAATCAGTAACCCACATCCACCAGGATCACTCTCAAAGATTTTTACTTTATGGTGTGATGTTTGTGTTATCTGAGCTGTAGTTCTGGACAAAAATAAAACTTTTTCTCTTTTGTTTGCTTTAATCTGTCCTAATTTGTGAATATTGATTGTTATTTAGGTTTCTAATTAGTTTGAATGCTAAGTAATCATCATCAGTTTTTTTTCTTTGCAGTTTACCTTAATGTCATTAGCTGTTTGGTCATCAACACCTGACAAACGTGCATTATGTTTTTTGTATTTTCTGGATCTTTGAATTTTCAAACATGTTCCAAATACCAGCATCAAAACAGTGAGGTCCATTGACATGTGTGCATGATAACTGAGAACCTTCTTAAGCATTTTAAGACACTCTGGAAATTCCCGTTAGCAATTTATCTGTTGCAACCCAGTCAGAGACTGGTTTTAGATTTTTAATATCTATATTTAGTTTAAACCAGTTCAATGTGAATAATTGTATGTTTATTAGAAAATGTTACTACAGTAGAAGAAGATTACAGCACTTCTGTTAGCAATAGAACTCTTATTTTGAGAGTGAAAAGACAACTTCCTGTGGTGGTAAAAATCAAATCATTTCAATTTCTTGCTGAATACAAGATTTTAGCTGCTGAACGTCTTGGAGGCTTTGTTGTTGTTACTACACAGCCCATAATCTGACAGTGAAACCTCAGTCTAAGTGATGATGCTTTTATTTTTTAGTGGGATATTTATTTAGAAGCTTTTTAATGAAGTAAAGCCATCTAGTATGTGATGCTTTTTGTTCCAGGTATTATATCATTTTCAGAGAGTTTCTTCAGATCAAGATATTTTTTTTGTTTTTCGCTATCCTTTCTCAACAGGTGGCAGTGAGTTACTATGGTTACAGGGATACCTCTTCTAGTTTTTCATTTAAATTATCCAAATTGCTGGTACTTTGTTGTAATTGTTAGAAGACGTCCTTGTGAGTACTGAGATTAGCCACCCTCAGGTTCAGCGTTGTTTGAGCAACAGCGTGTCATATTGTGTTTTTGTATGATTTATTTTTCATCCACAGACTGAGATTTAAGAACCTGTAACCTCCAACCATTTGAGTGCATATTTTTTACGAGTTAGTTTGAAATATGAATTAGCCATTATTTTATCATTCATTTTCTCAAACTGAGTGCTGTTTTTGAATTCACTCCTGAATTTAATTCAAGGCAAAGGTTTTTCATATTTAGCTACCTTACTGAATAAGTTATCCCACTGTATTTATTATATTCTGAGTGAGATTCCTTATCCAGAGTGCTCTGATCTGAGCTTGAACTTTTCTTTTTTCTCTCTATTTGTCTCTTGTATACATAAGAGAAATTAATTATTTTTTGTAAATGAATAAAAACAAAGTCTCTCATGATAAAAACTAAGACCTCCTAATGTTTTTATTATTGATTTAATACAATTTTAGTCACAGTTTTGTTTTTGACCTCGTGGTTTGTGTAAAGACAACTATTTATTCTAAAATGTATTTCAGTTAAACATTTTCCAATAATCCAGTAGTTTGATATATAAATTCTAAATATAGCTTCTGGTTCAGCTGTTTGATTAAAGCTACTGTGATCCTTTCTTAACTCGATTTAGTAAATTCAGTGCTTTATTTATGGAACATGAAGGTTTCTGGAATCCATTTGAAACTTCATCTTGATTTGGTTTTAAATAATTTTTTTTCAATTAATATTTTTCACTTTTTTTTCTCAATTTTTCTGTTTTACTATGTTACGTCTTATTCTTTTGTTTTGCTTAATTAAAGGGATACTTCAGTGTTTTCGAAATGGCATTCTATCAGTTATATATCTACAGAAAGGACTTATTAGTGACAATACTCGAAGTGAGCTGAGTCTCTAGAAACAGGAATGAATACTAATGCCTTGGCTAGTCAGACCAGGAGAGACACTGCTGCTGAATGGTGACAAATTAGCGGGTAATTTTTAGGTAAAGTCAAGTGAATACTTGGGCCATTTTTCATAAATGCAACTGAAGAAATGGAGCCAGTTTTTTAAATTTATTTATTTTTTATTTTTTTTAGAAAGGCTGCTTGAAACAAAAAGTTTACAGATAAAAAATAATAATAAATAGATTAATGAATTTAATCATTTCAATTAACTCATTTTTGGGGTGCCAACATGCTGAAATTTAGACTCCACGTGCTGACAGATTTAGTTATTTGGGTTTTTTGTGCTAAACTCTGAATTGTTAATGTTAGTTTCAGAAACTGATTTAGATAAAAACAATTGTAAAGTTAAAATGCTAAATCCTAACAACTTTTTCATCCATATTACATTCTCTAAGATGTAAAACAGATTTCACCCATGTTGCTACGTAACAGGTTTAAGATGTCTCAGCAGCTTCAGTAATGAATATAGATTTTGTGCTTGCCTTCGAAGCAGCTTTGCACGGCCTTGTACGTGCACACAAATAGACACGCTCACAAACCTGCGCTCCGCCGCAGCAAAAAGAATATGATTATGTAGTCCGCTTTGTGTGTCGCCACTCGCCTGACAGATTCATCTGTTGAGCAAATCTTGATGGATTTTCAGACTGAATTCTAAATCAGAAGCACATTTCCCCTCTCCCTCCTCGCTGCAGAGCCCTTCATGTCTGCCTTACCTGCTGCCTCCCACTGAAATCACTCATTGACAAAACCGTGATGGAGGGATTCGGGGCTTTGAAGACTTATCTTTGCTGAGTGATGAGCCTGTGTGAGGAATGCAAGCAAAATCTACTCATTCACATGTATGCCTCCGATTAAATGAGATGGGGTGGAGGGGATACCATTGTTCTTCATCTTCATGTCATCTCTTGACATGAACTAAAATCTGATATTTTTTTCTTTACAATTTAAGTTACCTCAATTTTAACCTTACTGCTGCTGTTTTTCTTCCGTAGTAGGCTCCTAGCCAGAATGACAATTACCAGAAGATGGAAACATTTTAATTTATTTCACTCTGCCATGAATATTCAGTGTAAACAGCTTTAATGCATGACTGTCTAATCTCATGTGTGCTTATTAGAAGGATGCTTAATTTGATATGTCGGCGCACTGAATAATGGCAAGCTACCTTGACATTAGTCAAGTCTTTGATGAGGCAGGTATGTATGAGCGGGTCTCCGGGTGGATGCAGGCTCGCAGATTTGAAAATATTTATGATTTCTGTGATGGAGAGGGAATGAGATATTTAAGGATTTTCTCTCCCCACAGAAATCAAATCAGACATGGAGGAATCATTACCGTATTTGCCCGCATATAAGATGAGGTTTTTTTCATTGAAAATAATTTGAAAAAGGGGGGGTCGTCTTATTATCGCGCCCTAGTTTTTCTGGCGGAGGGCGCAGGCTTTTTGGTCAAAGCGGCAGGAAGCAGCTCAGACCGCGAGCGGTTCCAGAGGTCCGGGCCTGGCCTAGTTCAAAGTTACAGGTCTACTAGTACTGAGGATTAAAATGTCCAGAAAATGTCCAGACCCAGCAGGTGCTTTCAGCAGCAGACTCTGTACAGGTTAGGGCTCGCATCGCTCGCTCGATTCACACACGCATTCTCCCTCAGAACCTCATCCGTCTCACCGTTCTTTATATGCACCCGACACACACACCTACACACTCCCTCACACATACAGCGGGTTTGTGTGTGTGTCTGCACAATAATTGCGCAACAGCGGGTTTGTGTGTGTGTCTGCACGATCATGGCGCAACAGCAGGTTTGTGTGTGTGTCTGCGCGCAATCATGGCGCAACAGCGGGTTTGTGTGTGTGTCTGCGCGCAATCATGGCACAACAGCGGGTTTGTGTGTGTGTCTGCGCGCAATCATGGCGCAACAGCGGGTGTGTGTGTGTGTCTGCACGATCATGGCGCAAAAGCAGGTTTGTGTGTGTGTCTGCACGATCATGGCGCAAAAGCGGGTTTGTGTGTGTGTGCGCGATCATGGCGCAGCAGCCGGTTTTTGTGTATGTTCGTTCATGGCGCAGCTGTGTGTGTGTGTGTGTGTGTGTGTGTGTGTCTGTGCATTTTGCCGCAGCAGCGTGTGTGTGTAAACAAGCTTCCCCTACATGAAAACTCCATCACAGCACCAGAACTGGATGTGAAGTTCATCAGTGTCTGATGATCGCGAAGCTGCACAGTCTGACCGTGAAAGCTCCTGTCAGCAAAGGTGCGTTCGGGCAGAGAGATCAGTACAGTGGACTAGTTGTGTGCAGCACTGTTAATAAGCAAATATTAAAGCAGTCTGTCATTATTAGTAGCATTGGTTAAATTATTTTCTCAAAATTTCAATAAAAATTGTTTCTTTAAAAAGTGAATTTAGTCTTTTTTCTGAAGATTAGTCTTGAAAAGGGGGGTCGTCTTATAATCAGGGTCGTCCTATATTCGGGCAAATACGGTAATTTGTGAGTTGAAAAGAGAAAATGTTTGTTGCACAATTATATTTACTTTTTTGAGACAAGGAAAGGAAATAATCATTTTGAGCATCATGTATGTGCAAGTTGTCACCAATAATAGGTGCTGGAAAAATCTTGAAAACTTTCCTTGAAAGTGCTTGAATTCAATTTTGGGAAAGATGTAAAAACCCTGCTAATTTTGGATATTTGGAGTATTTTTGTTTGTTTGTTTCAGGATTCATTTTTATTTCATTTTAATTTATTTCATGGATTGTTGAACATGGAAGTTTGTGGTTTAGTAGGTTTGAAGTAATCTATTGAACAACATTTGAATGATAATGTGGATCGCATCAAAAGACAGATTAATACAGCAGGGACTTTCTGTGGTTTAAAAAATTCATTTTGAGAACAAAATACTTTTAAAGCTGCTGTGTTTACAAGGATACTTTGACAAATTATAAAGATAAGATTGCTTGGAAAAACTGGTGACCCCTGAGCAAAGAGTTATACTTTCCTTCAACTTGTGATTAATCTCATATATCATTAAGCAGTCAAGAAACTATACTCCTAAAGTCCACAATGTAGGATTGAACAATGGATCCACAATGGATGTGAAAGTGCTAAAGTCACATAAGATTTAGCAGCTGAGAACAATGGTCCAGCTTTTTTTGGCGAGCTGCAGAAAAGCATTTAAACCTCTGACGAGGACTAATGGTGCCTAAGGTGCCATATGTTTCCTTACCCAACAGTCTGTCTAGCTTGTGCCATCTGTCACAACAGTGCACCTCCCCTACATGGGCATCACCACAAACAGTGCTGAGGACTTCCTTATCATCAGTCATGCATTTTCCTCTTGTATCTTAAACATGGATACATCTAAGTGCTCAAAAACACTGTGTACATGGTATAAATGGAAGAAGAAATAGCTGTGAAATGTTTTTAAGGTTTTATAGATGGATAAAATTAGTGTGGTCGTTGATGGAGAAGATGGAGGTCTGTACTCTATCACTAATGGACACAGGAACCATTTCAGCTAATCCCTTAACAAAAGAGGTACAGCTCTTTTTTGCTATTAACAAAGTTCCTCCCTAGTAAGAGAAATGTTTTAACACTGTTTTCTACAGAAATAGCATAAGATAAATAAAAAAAATGCACAAAAGAGGAGCATCCACTCATTTTGTCCCTTTTGGAGATTCTGGATCTATAGTTGATCTGTGGAGCCACATGCTTGTCCAAGATGCCAAGACAGAAAAATAAAGAGTTGGATCTAAACATTTTATTGATTTCCTGAAGTAAAACCTATGTGATTAAGGAACTTTGCTCTACTGTGGTTCCCCCCCACCTATTGGAATTATTATGGAAAAAAAGATAATGTGTAAAGGGTTTGTTAGAGAAATATCTCACAAACAATAATTTAATGAAACTTTTAGAAACTAATAACAGGATGTTCCTCTTCAGTGGATTATATTTTTAAGTCAACCAAATTCAACATGGCTGCCACAGTCAACTGACCTTAGAAAACTCAAAAATATCAATAATTTGAAAAATATTGAGCTTCATTGAATCTCCATTGTATATTCTGAGCACTACACATTGCATGAGATCTGTGTAAAACATTACTTTGAACTCTTGGACTCAAACTTGTTTATTTCTAATTAACTAAGATGGATCATAATGAAACATTAAGAAAGTAATGATTAGGTGAACATCTTCAATTGATAGAGTAAGATGGCCACCACAGCTAATCAGTTATGTCCAACACATAAATAGACATAACTCGGTCAGTGTTAGCAGTATTAGGCCAAAACTAGATGCCATAACTGAGAGTCATTCACAACACAATCACTGATTGCTAACTAGGGCTGGGCACTTTAACGATTCCTGGTTTTCGATACCGGTCCCTTAATGATACTTTTTTCGGGTACCTATGTGTATAATTCTGAGAGAAAATTACAAAGTACTAAAAGTTTTTTAAAAATTGAACGAAAAACCATAATTTTATGGCATATTTATGATTTTAGTATTATTATTTATTGCTTACCTTGTGAACTTTCTGTTATGTCACTGATGCTGTCTTCCCCCTCACACACCTCCAGTGCTTTTGTTGATGCAGCAGAGGATGAAGGCTGTGAACTCGGGTCTCCTTTCATTTGTTTGCAGTCGAAGACTGTACACGCTTCAGCTCGACGCACGATGAGGTGCTTGAACAAATTGCTGGTATTCCTGGTCTTTCGCAGCACAAATCTTATTGCATATGTTGCATTTTGCTCTGTTCTCATTTACCTTTCCAAAATGCAGCCAAACTTTAGCTTTTTTCCCCAACATATTCAACCTGGAATTTGTTTAGCTTGCAGGACAACTGTTGTTGAAAGAGAGAGGAGGGACTGTGTGTGAGTAAACAAGCTCGTCTCCTCCGTGCGTCACGTGATGTGGAGCGGCGGTGGAAGAAGTGGAGTTGCAGGGACATTTTATTGTAAAAGTACCGATATTAGCACAGAAAAAAATATATTTTTTGTACCAACACCTACCAAATGCTTTTGGTTGGTACCAAAGAAGTACAGCATTTCAGTACCCAGCTCTAGTGCTAACAACTCATGCAACATCTTGCAATATTGCATGACATCACATATCATTATTTTCAAGATTTGTCCAAAACAGTTGTAACTTCATCATTTTGCTACATAAGACGATCTTAGTTCAGAACTCTGGTGTGAAATCATAGATCTTTAAGTGAAAAATGCTTGCTACCTTTGGTCTACAGTGTGTAGGACACAGCACCTACTTCACAATTAGTTATTTGTTGATTATTGATATGCCTTTTGGACACATTAGCGTCACTCATGACCCGGATTTTATTTTTAACTATTTTTCCCTACACTCACTCAATGGTAGAGCTTTTATCTACATATTATTAAATTGCATGTTTTATTAAGGCTATTATATCCTTCATTGAGCAGTGAATTTGTAAAAAAGAATACAGAGATTATTTTCTCCTTATTGTCTGCTTTCTCTTTGTACCCTCTTCAGTTAATTTCCATCTTTTTTTCTTACATAAATTTGGATAACAGCGTTTTATGAAACCAAGGTCTTTTGACTTCAAATTCTATTATCCTCCACTCTTTTGTGTAACAGTGATCTTATCTCTCCAATTACACATGTTTGGACAGATCTAGCAATAAAACAGTGTGATTACCAAAAAGAGGGGAAAAAAAATCAGTCACAGCAGGTCTGATCACAGTATGTGGACGTGCTTCAACTCCAGACAGGGACAAATATATTTTTCTGTTAAACTTAGTTAAAGCGTGGAATGTGGCCAGAACTCTCATCACCGTGCATCTCCTCCCATCTCATTCACACTGTCCCCACTGGAGCCTCCTTGTGCACTTCAACATTTCAAGCGCTTTTTAAGACCGCTTTCATCTCCTCCCCCTTCAGAAACTGAGACAGAGTCTCTGGTGGAAAGCGCTGACAGTAGCAGTTAGTGTTGAGTAGTGTGAGCTCCACTACGTTCTTTTCACTGCCGTCTTTGACTGAAGTAGCGCAAGTCATTACAACTCCTTTGGAAGTATGTTTGTGTGCGTTTGCACGCCAGCTGGGACCGATAGCAGTTCCTCCTGTCATTGGTCGACTGGACAAAAGGACATTCAGCCAGCATCTTAGTTATCAAAGCGACTGATCTTACATCGGGTTCTTAAACTTCAAAGGATTACGTAGCTTTAGTCATTTGCAAGAGATTGCACTCGTATTGCTGCCATCTTTGCGCCCTTCTCCTTCAATTTCATTTTCATCAGAGTGGTTATCATTTAGCATAAACACTTCAGCCTCCTGGCAGTGATACCATCAGGGATTTAAAAAAATTGAATTGATGAGTTTTATGTGAAGTTGAACGCCAAACAAATGATTTTCAAGGGAAGAAAAGTTTCTGTTTTTAAACACCTGAACCTTCATGTCAAACCCATTGTTTGACTTTGATTGATTTTATGTTCTGGTTCGCGTTCCATGTTTCCACTTACTGTAACACAACTTCCTTCAATATCTCTGACATTTTTCTTTTTCACGTATAAGTCCCCACACCCCTAATCTGTACATACGTGGTAATCTCTGTGTTCAGAAGTAACGGTCAGAGTATCAGTATTTTCCTCTCCTGTGTATGTGTATGTGAGGAATGTTTCACTGTAATTGCTGAAGCTTGTGTATCTGGCTGTGTGCACTCTAAAAGAATTTCATTTGACAAATTTACTCCCATTAAGCATCTTGCTGCTGTTTACGTGGCCAGAGTTTGGAACCCATATTATGGTAATAACTTCTTCTTAAATGGGCTGAGGTTCATTTACATAGCTATTAACCGGTAATGTCAAGCCAAAACAACATTGCTCTTTCTTCTTGCTCTTACTCACACATTCTGGCCTTTCCTTTCTCAGGGACGTTTCTCCTCTTATTCCAAACCCTACGGTTTGCTCTGTTTTCTTTTCATTTTTTATTTCATTTTTGCTTTTGTTTACTTTTGCAGATTTCTCCAACCTAAGCTATGAGTGTTTAATGTTCATAAAGGATGGAGATACAGGTGTTTTGGTAAGATCTCAAAAACTAAATTATGCATAATCTTAAATAATTTCTCAAGCTCTCATGTGACCAGTAAGCACTAAATATATGTGATGGGATGACTCTCAGCTACTAATGAGGTTTACAATTTACTAGATTCAAATTTAGTTCAATACCTGTAAAATTAACTTGCAGTGATTTTTATCTGCTAAGGTTTTTAGCTGACTTCAAATATTCGTTGTTGATGTGTGCACTTTTTATTTTCTGAAGGATTCCATGTACTGGTTATTGAGATATTTTGCTAACAGACACACAACTCCAAAAGTTAATGGCAGTGTTTAAACAAAGATTCTGTGTGAATCATTAGCACTCAGCATATTTGTCTGGATTGACTCCAAGATACAAATCCCCAAATTTTTACTTCATCTGTAAACATAACTGAGTTATAGCTATGTTGTGTTTGCTGATGTTCCTTGGAGTTGACTCCAAACGTAAATCAGCTCCTGATGAACAATGAAGAATTCCTTAAAGGTTCATTAAAACACATTCAATGATCCATAAGATATTTTGTGATCACAAAGTCACACACGGACGGGAAAAAACGTTTAGTCGTCTGCTGAAAGCCAAAGATGGGTAATAATAATCACAGTTACCACTTGATGACATTGTAGGGTTAAAAATCAAGTGCTGTGTGTTTGCAGAGTGGCCCGTCTGCGTCTCTCTCTGTCTCCCACTCCCTGCGAGGCAGCCGCTGATGGACGGAAGAGCTCTCTTCCCTCTGTGGGGCTGGCCCGTCACACTGGAAGACGAATGTTAGCCTGCAGTTTTTCTGCCTGCGCTACCTGCCAAGATAACACGCATATCACGCAGCGAGGAGAGAAGAGAGGAGGGGCCATTGTGTAACAAAAGGTTATTGACACAAGCCCTGTGCCCGGTCGACATACGGGCAGAGCAGAAAACCCTTGCTGGGTGTAGACCTGCTAAAGCACATCCACTTATTGTGGACTTTAAAAAAAATCTGCAAACATAGATCAAACACAGACAAGTGCAGCTGCCCAGAGACGCACTACACTCACCTCTCTGCAGACTTGTTGTTTTCCCTTACATTAGCAGGTTTTGTGATCTTGTGTTGTTAAGAGAAGGCAGCAGATCTGAAATTGTCTTAACAGCTGTAAATAGGCTTTGCAGGGTAAAGCGGCCTGTCTCTCAAAGAGCTGATTTCTGTAAGCAGCTTAGTGTTTCCACCTCCTCATTACACACCCTAACCTATTCATGTTCAGGGTGAGATGCTGAGTAATTTCTCTCTCGTGTCCTCCATCATGGTATAATGATGCTTATGTTCTGGTAGAAGTTTATTTGTTGGTTTGTCACTCATGTGGTTGTTTTATTTCGTGGTGAAATTCACAGTAAAGTTGGGCAAGTCATAGAATTAACACTAGTAGAATAAAAAACGTGTGCTCAGTTGTAAGGAGCTCCGACCATTAGGCACAGTCCATTACTCATCCATGGAAGTTGCATTGCGAGTAGTCCTCCTGCCCTCTGATGCATCAGCAGAATCCTGTAGCAGATGTTGGTACTTCCTTTTTTCTGATCATTTTTTCTCCTATTGTTCATGCTGAACTGATGAAATTTGTTCACTCAATAATGAGAAATGAGTGGCTGATTTTGTGTGGACTCCTGGTTTTGTTATAGTTAAGTTTTTGTGTTAAACTAGACTTTTTTTCTTGTTAAATCTCTCACATTGCAGCTTGAAAGAAGTGCACATTTTTGTGCAAGTTTTTCCTATGACACAATTGATCGTCCCTGCAGACATCTGTGTGGTCATTTAGCACCCACCGTCCACAACACTATCATCATTACTGTCACCCCTCTGGTTGCATTGCAGTGACAATCTCTCAGTCATGGGTTTGAACTGCTGCTCTCTGTCTGAGACCTAGGCCATCTCAGGTTGTCATTAGAGGTGCTTTCTATGTCTGAAATACGGGTGGACTTCTCCTCTAATGAGGATTCAGCTGTCATGCAAGCAGTGAGTGGAGGAGGTGTCACATAAAGGTGTCACTGTCGGATTGGGACACTGATATTCTCTCCCTTTGAGTAGCACTAAGATGGCATCATTACTGTAGATCCAGAGTCAGACAAAGGGGCAGCGGATTTAACTAGACGAGATGGTGTGAAGGTAATGATGCGTTTAGTTATGGCAGGCAAAACTGTTTCCGTCTTTGACGTTTTTGGTGTCCAAATCTGTTTGTTAGTCTCGTTATACCCATGCATGTTCTCTGACTGGCACGCCAGTAGCAAAAAGAGGACTTTCAGTGTCGGCTGACCTTTCAACCTCAACCAAAACAGTCAACAAATGTATTTTGCTTAGAAATTCTAGGTCGTTATATGTCAAGGTAGATGCAAAACTGTTTTTATTTTCCTTTTGCTTCACATCCAATCACTGCACGGGCAAAGGAATCTCCCGTTTGACCTTTTCACAGTCTGATAGAATTGGAAATAGGAAAGGTTTATGGAAAGTTGAACTTATCCAAGATAATATCGGCTTTACTGTTCTGCTTTAACAAAATCCTCTTACAAGCAGCCTTATTAAGCTTGGCCCATTATGTGTATCGGGTCTAAGTGTCCTTAAGTGCAATTAAAACATAATGGGGCAAGTCTGTTACACTGATTATTTTACAGAAGTAGGTGTTGACCTAATTTGATTTTTTTAATGATCATAAAAAGTAAAGCAGGTGCACATGTGCAGCTCTTTGTTTACATAATTAAAGAAACGTATTAAACAGTAACCCTTTTAAAGTCCTCACTAACTCCATTATTATTGTGACATTACTTGGCACTATGTTATGAGTTTCAGTTTCCTTTTATTAGTTCTTGGCAAATAAATGGCAAACTTGAACCTAACTACATGCATTTCACATTGTAAATGAAGCCATTTAAAGAAATGTAATGTGCAAGTGAAACACAGCAAATGGAACGTTTTCCCTTTTTCTGATTATACATGGCACCTAAATACTCCTAAATCTAAGAATATCTATTTTAAATGGTTTTTCTAGCCATTTTGTGGTGTGTTTCTTAGCTAAAGTTATAAATATTTGCTGACCTACTCACTGTAAAAATCCCAATGTTTCCAACTATCCACTGTGAAGATATCTAGGATAAATAAGAGTTTTCACCCTAATGGACTAATGGTCTAACGGCTAGTCCAGCTGCAGCTAGGACAAGATTATATTTCTGCCATCCTGAAACGGCTCTTCACAGCAGTTCATGCAAACATTATTTAATAAACTTTTACACCACCATCAATTTTGCATTACACACTTATCTTAGCAGAAATGTTTAGAAATACCTCCTAAACATGACCCCCTAAATGCACCAGAAGTGCCACAATTTGCTCCTGGTGTTATCTTTTAGGGCTGCACACATTATCAAAATTGCAATATCAGCATCATGTGCAATCAAAATACCACAAAGACGTCCTATAAATTGCATGCTAACTGAATGCAAAGATGTTTTAGATGGATCCTTCCACTTTGGTTGCCCACAGCCAACAAAAGTGGTGTTGTCAGCATTGTAATGATGACAAGGATTCAGCAATATTTAATTTGATGCCCTAATTACTCTTGTCAATAATCCACAAAACTTCTAAACATGCACTGCAAAATACAAGGCAGTGTAAAGGTTTATAAGATAAAAAAGAAAAAAACATTTGCATGGACTACGGTAAAGTTTTGAATGCAACAGATGGTTTAGACTTTATACATTTCTCCAAACTGAGGCCATTCAAGAAGCTAACAGCAAGTAAAAGACCCAATTCCTCCTATTTCTATTGATCTAAATGACATTTATCCATCAGAAGTCTCACATTCTCTCTTTGTTTGTTTTTCTTCTTCCTCCCAAGAGTTTAGTCATCTTTATTTACCCCTCCATATTTTTACTTTTATTGCAGCACAAACAGAGACTGGTGGAGGCCCACCCTGATCTATTTCCCTCTCCTTGCAGATGGTAGTCTCGTCTTACTCACTCCAGATTGGCACGTAGCCTGCATTTGTCCCCTACCAGCCAGCATCCCCCTCATGGCACAGCCTCGAAGGCTTAATTAAATATCAGACCAAAGCTATCTGTGCTGCCGGCCACCGATGAGCTTTGTGGAACAGGGAGGAGGGAGAAGACGGAAACAGATCTTTTAGAAGCACAGTGAACGAACAGGAAGAAAGAGAGACTTCTTGTAGAAGTAGCATCCTCTTTGCCAGCTGCTGTCACAGACAGGCAGACTTGTGAGTTGATTTGCACTCATTACTGGGAAATGAGTAAGGCCCGAGGATGATGACCGCATTACTCAGAATGCGTGTGATGTGATTGGAGATGTTGTGCAATGTTTAATCTCCTCCCCTGTGTCCCCAAGAAATAGAAAATAAATGGAGATGGAAATCTTGTTCTACATCTTCACAGTGGGCCATGTATGATACAAATGGAAGTGGAGAACTGATTTTGCAAGACTCGCCCCTCAAGAAAAAGAAAAGGGTTTTCACTCGACTAATAAGCAGACCACTTTCTTTAGGAGGTATTTGTAATTACTGTGACTGCATCAAGTGAAGTTATTCACTTATCTCGTATATCTGTGCTCAGTATAACACGCTCTCTGTCATGAGAACATACACTCAAGGAAACACCTCGGACAGAATGTACAACATATCGCTGTGTGATAGGACACACGTCTATGTCACCCTTCATTAATCCTGACCTCTTAGTTTACAGATTTAATTTAGCATGTTTCCACCACATGAACACCCTCAGCTCTGACTCCTCAACAGCCCTCGCTTGTGTCTTTAACGATTAAACTCAGACATGTGACCTTCTCTCCTCTTGTACTTTACGATCATGTCTGGGTCGAATATAAAAGCTGGATTTGTTTCTGATTTTTACATACTACAGCTCTTTTTCTCTCTCTCTCTATGCAACCACCCCTGACTTTGCTTCGTGCTCATTATGGACCAACCTTTGTCTGAGCGTTCGAGGCCATCTCCCGTCTGTCATACCAGCAGATAATGGTCGCCTTGCTCTTTTACCATACGCCGTGTTCACTGTGATCTTTGAGGACATCATTATCGTCTCCATGCATTTCAACCCAGAGTGCCATTTCTTGAACTGGAGAATTTGTTCTGGTCTTTGCAAAAAATTTGCAGGTATGCGTTTGCGAACTTGCATGCACATTTGTATCTCATCATACGTTCTTTTTTTTGTATTCCTTTTTTTTCTAATCCTTCCTCTGATTACCAGCAGATTGATTTTTCCAGCACCCAGTCATAATTGCTGATATTGCTGTAATGTGTTGTTATAGGCCTTGTAATAAGCAGGTTTGCTATCGAACACCGGTGCAGCAGGAATGAGCACCTGCCTCCTTCTCACCCCATTACCTCCCCTAAGAGGCTACATGCTTTTTCAATATATTCAGTACGTCTTTTCTTTAAAGCCCTTATCTTGCTTTTTTAAGGTCTTTGTCAGCGTGTCAAATCTTTTACCTGATCTCAACAGTGCAATCTCCCTGTTGGCCTATATCTTTGTTCTGCCACTTGTTTCTTTTTTTCTGTAGCAGAAGTCATTTCCTCTCTGCTGTCCCTGTCTTCTTCTTCTCATGCCCGCAGGACACTTTTTCCTCATCTTGCTTTGAACTCTTTAATTTTGCACTGTAGCAGTTTTTTCTCTAACATATTTATTCATTTATAACTCCTTTGCATTTGAGCGCACCCTTTTTTTTGTAGTTTTCACTCCCCACAGCCCTTAACTCACCACATAGAGCAGGCCTCACTTATACAGTGTTAGTTTAATCCCCGTCGCCCTGTCAGAGACTATTTTCTCTGGTTTCTTTTCACACTACAGCAGCTTTAAGCAAAGACAGTGTTTTTCAGCCCTCTTGGCTCACCAGCTCCCAGACGGTTTTCACTGTGCTCATTTCTGTTCTTTCTGTGCCACAAAGACAACGGAGGAGCTTGTTTCCACCAACAAGGTCGAGATGTCTTTTTGGCCGTAGCAGGTTTTAACTAACGGCTACTTCCTACAATGAAGGCAGCCACCTGTCAGTGGTTGATCTCCCCCTACTAGATACAGTAATCATAACCTAGTCAAAGGTGATCTTTTATAAAGTCTTTGCAGGATATAGTAGATGGTTGAGGGACTTTGTCATGTTTATGTACATTTTTGCACTTTGACGGTAAAGGGATGCAGGTTGGTTTTGATATTAGGGCAAGGTAAAATTATCTAACTGTTGAGCTGCTGCTTACTTTTAGTCTTTCATTGACAATGTTTTTTGGATTTGAGCTGTAAGGAAACATGTCAGACAAATCAATATCGCCTTTTGCCAAACGGCTAAAGGTATCGTTAAAGTACTACCCGAAGTAGAAGACGTAGAAATAAGAAACATTGTAAAAAACCATGGAAGCAAAAGATCAACCGACTATGATGACTTAGACATGATGACTGTTAAAACTATAATAGACTATGTCAATGATCCATTCACCTACATCTGTAATCTGTCACTTTCTACCGGAATATTCCCTGACTCAATGAAAATAGCTAAGGTTGTGCCGTTATTTAAGAGTGGTGATAAACACAGTTTCACCAACTACAGGCAAGTGTCACTGCTTCCACAGTTTTCCAAAATATTAGAAAAAGTGTTTGTGTCAAGGTTAGATAAATTCATCGAAAAAAATGTCCTAAACCCAGAACAGTATGGATTTAGAACTAAACATTCAACAGCAATGGCAATAATGGATTTAACGGACAAAATATCAACAGCAATAGACAATAAAAACTACTTCATTAGTGTTTTCATTGATTTAAAAAAAAAAGCATTTGATGTCATGGATCATTCAAGATTACTTCAAAAATTATGTCAGTGTGGAATAAGAGGTGTAGCACATCAATGGGTTAAAAGTTATTTAGGAAATAGGAAACAGTTTGTTCAGATACATGATAATAAATCTAAACTATGTGATTTTAATTGTGGAGTGCCACAAGGGTCGGTCCTCGGACCAAAACTGTTCATATCATTTATTAACGACCTGGTAAATGTATCTAAGATGCTTGGTACTGTTTTGTTTGCAGATGATACAACACTGTTTTATTCAGGATCTGATATTAATGAAGTAACTAAAGTGACAAATAAGGAACTGGCAAAAATTAAAACCTGGTTTGACATAAACAGATTGTCACTGAATCTCAATAAAACCTATTTCATATTGTTTAATGACAACAACAAAAAAACAGTGATGTATCATTGGAAATAGATGGGACTGAAATTCAATGAGTAACAGAAACTAAATTCCTAGGAGTTCTTTTTGATGAAGATCTGACCTGGAAGGCACATATTGGTTACATAAAAGGGAAAATTGCAAAAGCCATAGGAGTATTACAAAGAGTTAAGTTTTTACTGACTAGTTCTGGTTTGTTGGCATTGTACAACTCACTAATTGTTCCATATTTGACTAACTGTGTAGAAATCTGGGGATCAACATACAAAAGTTATACACAACCTTTGTTCATTTTACAAAAAAGAGCTTTATGAATCATCAATTATAGTGGCTGTAGAGATCCATCAAATCCATTGTTCATAAAGTATAAAATATTGAAATTTCATGATTTAGTAGATTGGAAAATTTTACAAACTATGTACAAAGCTAGTTTAAGTACTCTGCCAAAAAACATTCAGAGGATATTTGTAAAGAGAATTAGTGTTTATATGTTGAAAGAAACTGATGTGTTTAAAAAACCTAGACTTAGAACTAAAATGAAGGAATAGAGTATTTCTGTAAATGGTGTTAATTTATGGAATAACCTCGTCTCGTCTCGTCTCCTCTTCTTCCGCTTATCCGGGTCCGGGTCGCGGGGGCAGCATCCCAATTAGGGAGCTCCAGACAGTCTTCTCCCCAGCCACTTCTACCAGCTCCTCCGGCAGGATCCCAAGGCGCTCCAGGGCCAAACCAGAGATATATTTTCTCCAGCGTGTCCTGGGTCGACCCGGGGGCCTCCTGCCGGCAGGACATGCCTGAAACACCTCCCTGGGGAGGCGTCCAGGGGGCATCCTAACAAGATGCCCGAACCACCTCAACTGGCTCCTTTCGACATGGAGGAGCAGCGGTTCTACTCCGAGTCTCTCCCGAATGTCCGAGCTCCTCACCCTATCCCTAAGGCTGAGCCCGGCCACCCTGCGGAGAAAACTCATTTCGGCCGCTTGTATCCGCGATCTCGTTCTTTCGGTCATTACCCAAAGCTCATGACCATAGGTGAGGATTGGGAGGTAGATCGAT